>CAUZLF010000356.1:0-135883 GCA_963580285.1 Lucinisca nassula | reverse complement strand
ACCCATATATATCAATGGCATCTTCCACCTAGTAAGTTCAGAGTGGTCCATTTCAAAGTATAGCGGTGTCAGATTCTTCTGTCGCGGTTATTCTTGTTATAGTTTGTCTTTGGGTGTTTGTGTCGCTTATTATACCCGTTTTTTTTTGAAGAAAAAAAAACAACAAAAAAAACAAAAAAAAAACGGGTATATTATTTTCGTCACGGGTGTCCGTCCGGACGTCCGTCCTTCCGTCTGTCACGTTTCTTGTGAATGCAACTACTTTTTTATTTCTTTACCTACAGTGACCAAACTTGGTACATACAATGCTTGGGGACTGCAGATGTGCATGAAGGTGTCGAAATTTTCATCTGATTTCCTGGGGTCCTGGAGTGAGGTCAAAGGTCACATTTCTAAAAAAAAAGGCTTGTGAATGCAACTACTTTTTTATTGTTTTACCTACAGTGACCAAGCTTGGTGCATACATTGCTTGGGGACTGCAGATGTGCATGAAGGTGTCGAAATTTTCATCTGACCCCCTGGGGTCATGGGGTGAGGTCAAAGGTCAAATTTCAAAGAAAAGGCTTGTGAATGCAACTACTTTTTTTTATTTCTTTACCTACAGTGACCAAACTGGGTACATACATTGCTTGGGGACTGCAGATGTGCATGAAGGTGTCGAAATTTTCATCTGACCCCTTGGGGTCATGGGGTAAGGTCAAAGTTCTTAGAAAAGGTTTGTAAATGTGACTTCTCAATTGTCCTATTCAGTGTACACATGCATTTCTAAGTGTGTTGTCCATAGAAAAAAGCGGGTATTTGCGATGGTGCACCATCGACTGCGCGATTCTAGTATTATTTTATTTTGGATAGCCTTTTGGCCATTTTGTGGGAAAGTAACTGTCTTCTTGGCTTTCCGCTGTTGTGTTTCTGTTAGGGTCTATTGCTTCATGTTTGTGTTTCTTTCCCTTTGGTGTCTCTGATGGGAGCTGTGGGTTAATTATATAGATTCCTGATCATTGCCTCTACTTCTGTTTTGTTTTTGTTTGTGTCAAATTTTACACAAATGAATGTTCTCTAAGAAAACAATGTAGACGCTGATCAGTTGCCGCGTTCTGTGACGTCAGGCCTGGGTCTATGCTGTTTACCAATGCCACATGAAAGGGCAGATAGGCATATATTAGTTAGGGGATGGCCACCTTTGGACTGTCAGCATAAAAAACCGACGAAAGGACATGGATCTAACAAGTCACGCGAGATATGAAGAAATTATAGCCCTCGCCCTAAAGTGTAATAATGATTCACATAGGATAACAAGCTCAACAGCGAGTCCTGGCAATAACCTACAATAAGTGCACCACAACCTCCTCACTGTTGTTGGGGATCCAAAGCAGACATCGTGTTTGTTAAAAAACAATCGTATTATATCCGAACAAAAATACAGGTTGTGTGGCCAAATTGGTCATTTTTGTAAGCAATCTATACATTATTAGCTCACCTGTGATGTAGTGACGAGGTGAGCTTTTGGGATCCCTTTTCGTCCGCCGTTCGTCCGTGTGTGCATGCGTGCGTCCGTCCGTTCGTAAACAATTTCTTCAAACGACATCTCCTCCTAAACCACTGATCGGATTTTGACCAAACTTCACAGAAATGATTCTTAGGTAGACCTATTTCACAGTTCAAATAGTTCCGGTCCGTTGCACATCTTGGCCACAGGAACCATTTTTTTCACCGAAAACTTAAAACAATCTTTTTCTCTGACACCAGAAGGCCCCGTCCTTTGATATTTGGTATGAAGCTTCATCTAATGAACCTCTACCAAGGTTGTTCAAAGTATAGCCCTGGGGCCAAAAATACCTCCGGCTTATATAGGGAAAACCTTTTAAAATTTTCTTCTCCGAAACCAGAAGGCTCAGGTCTTTGATATTTTGTATGCAGCTTCATCTTTAACAAAGATTGTTCAAATTATAGCACAGGGGTCAAAAATGCCCTGTGCCGGGGCTCACCAGTTTTGCATAGACTTATATAGGGAGAACCTTTAAAAATCTTCTTGTCTGAAACCAGAAGGCTTAGGTGTGTGATATTTGGTATGAAGCTTCATCTAGTGGACCCCTACCAAGATTTTTTTTTCATATTATACCCCCAACCCCCACACCGGAGCCCACTGCTTTTTTAGACTTATATACCTTAAAAATTGTCTTGTCTGAAACCAGATGTCTCCGGTCTTTGGTATGAAGCTTCACATTTAAGGTAGAAGTAAAACAAAGATCAGGAATTGATACAATTAACTTACTCCACCCATAAAAGACACCAAAGGGAAAGAAATACAAACATTAAGCGACCAGACCATAATGGAAACCTAAACAAAGGAAGGCCATAAGGACAGTTACTTTCCCACAAAATGGCCATATGGCCATCCTAAACCAAAAGACACAAGTGATACACACAGTAAGTAACAAACAACAACATAAATAAATCGCCACAGAAGAGCCGCCTTGGAACGGTCAGTGGAAGATTTCCACTGGGGGGGGGGGGGGGGGGGGGTTGGGGGGGGGGGGGGCTTAAATCGATTTTACGTGGCCACAATCCTCGCCCTTACTTCCGTCGCGATTTAGACAAATAATTTGTTCAGTCCGCATGAAGGCCTCCTAACTCATCAGTGCAACATCTCCGTGAACACAAAAATCAAAGAACCACAGAGGTGAGACAACGGTGAGGACTCGACAGCAAGAAACCACTGAAATGCTGGAGCAAAAGAAAACCAACAGTTAGACTCCGATGAGCCCGACCAGAGACAGAGCATCAGGCACCAACCAACATTATCTCTTTAATTTTCAATAAGCCTTTACGTTGGAGCCGTCATAGAATCTGAGGCCTGACCCACCGGCGTGCAATTAAAGAGGGAAGCAAAGTTGCCAACCGTGATTGGGTTAACTACCATGCATGCAGTCTGTCGTATAATATCCATGTTGTACCTAATCTTTTTATATCGAAGAATGATTTTACGAAATTGGGTGCTGAAGTCATTGCGGTTATATATTTTTCTGAATTTATATACTAAGTCACCATAAAATTCGGGTTCCGATAGACCTTGTTGCAGAAGAGATTTAAGTCCAATATTGAATTTTGAAATTAAATCAGAATGGCGTCTATAAAATTTTGAAAAGGCTTTGCGTAGTTTATGGTACCGATAAGACCGCTACCAAGGTGATTCAAATTATAGCCCTTACACAAGTAATGGCTCTCCTCGGGGCCCACTTGTTACCCTATGGATCAGGTGAGCTATCCAGGGCCGTCATGGCCCTCTTGTTAAAATTCATCTTGAAACCGTGTTACAGCCAAAGTGAACATATGAATTAAGAAAAGCATGAATCTTAGAAGAGAACACATCAACAACCTGACGTCCAAGCAGAAGAAAGCCACCAGTTAGATCTCGATGTCTCGAGTACGGATATGAAACATCGGGGTTCAGCCCTCTTTAGGACGTAACTGTCACAGAATTCGTCGTCCGACCCGCCTCCGTGCAAAACGAGCGTATGAAAGTTGTTCATTGTAAAAGGGTCGATAACTTACTTATTTGCCTTCACTGCAGCTGGTGTTGTGCCGTGTGGCGGTCGTAAAACGTCTCCCCGTACATCAACCATAGTGCAGTTTATATCTTACTTTTGGTCCTTTCAGATCAGCGTGAATATTCTGAGGAATCAGAAATAAATTATTGGTTTAGACTCATATTCTAGACAGGTTTTTTAATTATTTGGACCCCATTTTGATTTACATCAGTCTTTGAATCGACTGCCTATTCGAAATTTGCAAAATTGCAGTATGTTTCCTCTGGCTTTCGACGCCGGATCATTACAGGGTCACTGACGAGGCTTTATTAGCCGAAACCAACGTAGTATGACCCATCTTCTTTCTTATGAATGTTTTCATTGCTCTTAAAGGAACTCAGTTTTGATTTTTATTTGCCTTCACTGCAGCTGGTGTTGTGCCGTGTGGCGGCCGTAAAACGTCTCCCCGTACATCAACCATATTGCAGTTTATATCTTACTTTTGGTCCTTTCAGATCAGCGTGAATATTCTGAGGAATCAGAAATAAATTATTGGTTTAGACTCATATTTTAGACAGGTTTTTAATTATTTGGACACCATTTTGATTTACATCAGTCTTTGAATCGACTGCCTATTCGAAATTCGCAAAATTGCAGTACGTTTCCTCTGGCTTTCGTTGCCGGATCATTACAGGGTCACCGACGAGGCTTTATTAGCCGAAACTACGTAGTATGACCCATCTTCTTTCTTATGAATGTTTTCATTGCTCTTAAAGGAACTCATTTTTGATTTTTATTACACCAGTTAGAAAGAATAACGGACACAAAGCAACAGTATTATAATTGAATCATTACAAATAGATAGCAAAACGGACAGTTATCCCCGATCACACACACGCGCGCGCGGACAGTTATCCCCGATCACACACACGCACGCACGCGCGCCTGCGCGCACACACCTATGGGTTAATTGTATCGATTCCTGGTCATCGAACTCACTTCTATTTTACTGAGTAGAACCAAGGATGTGTTTGAAACAGTAACCAAGCAAAAAGAGCTATAAAATTGACCCCTGCCTTAAAATCACTAATAAAATCCACGTTTTCTCTGCAAATTTTATTTGTTCATATTTTGTTTGTTTGCATTGGCATCAGAGACTTTTATTTATTTAAACCTAAATAGAACAGATGCTCAGGGAAATAAAAAATAAAAGTATATTAATAAAGGCAGAACAATATTACAAATGTGTACGAATTCAAAGATGACAATATCACATTCAATTTTCTCGCCTTCCGAAGAGTAGCGAGAATCAAACAATATGGATAAAGGTATTCAGAAAGTCTATATCTCTAGGGCCATTCGAAGTGCAACTTCTGGGATTCTTTTGCCCTCTGCATTCCAATTTTGTCCGTGCTGTCGTCCTTCCTGAGTTTGTTTTATTTGTATGCTCTCGGTGAAGATGCTCTGGTGACAACTTGCTCTTCGATATCACCTGCCGCAATAGTTTATGTTCTACATTCTGCCTATACAAATGCTTATGTAAAAACTCTTGTTTCATGGTCAACATCGGCTCACAATTTTAATAGAAATCTTCAAAGGGGCCCAATTCCAAGAGCCAAGATCATCTGTTCTATTGTTCTGGTGAAGTTGTTCTGGTGAAGTTGTTCTGGTGAAGTTTCTAACTTTAAGGTTTTTCCCATACAGGCATGGTGGCCATCATATTGAGGTGACGTAACGAGCAAACGTTTGAGGCTCTAATTGTATTTGGCTTCAACCCACTTAGTCTTCTCATGTGACGACTGACGAACATCTTCGACGTATAATAAACTTCTTCGGAGTTTTATTTTCTCTCATTTGCTTTAAATTGACGATGTCACAAGTTCAGAATCTGTCCTTTCCGATATATACGTCATGACATGGCATTAATTCAAAGGCATATAAATATTTCAGCGAGTGCAGCATTTTCAATACAGTAAACTTCCTACAATTGACCAACTTTGTGACTGTTCAAAAGTGGTCTTTAAGACCACTTTTGAACAGTCCCAAAGGTGGTCCCTGACCAGAGGACATTGCATACAGAAAACATAAAGAAAGAATAACTGCAACCTTCTTAATAAACTTTTTAAAGCAGAATTAGTCTTAATAGCGGAATTTCACTGTATTTTGTCTCACTGTCTTTTTGATGGGGTACGAGTAGCCCCAATCCTACTTCCCCTTTCAGGGTAGCCCAGCTTATAGAAATCCTCGTATTTTATTCCTTTTCCTCAATTCGTTTAAGAAATTCAATAATACATGAACACTCATGCAAGATCCTCTACATTCGTAGTATTACAAAGATCAGAAAAGGCATCCCTATGACAATAATATTGAACACTGAAAATATTACAAAAAAATGCCGACCTACGCATAGCAAGGTAATCGAGCAGAAATAACTAGTTCTCTGTTCCACTCTTGAAGAATAGCATTCGGTTCCGCTGGAGGTGCGATGTGTTTGAAAATTCCCTTTCCTTTCCAATTGCGAACTGCCCCTGAGTTTAGGTGACCTGTCGTCTTTGAAAACTATTTCATTACGGATATACGTTTTTTGCATGATGAGCGATTGTCCTATGCTTGATTTGATAGAACCTATTTATTTGTTTTTGTTTGTTTGATTTGAGGTTTAACGTCCCCGTCAACACTGTAAAGGTCATTTTGGAGACGTTGCTTCCAATTTTGTGGAACTTTTAGCCGACATTGAGATGAAATGACATCTCAAGCCCTGTCACCCAATGAAACCAATAGGGTTTATTAACACCGCGGTTCCTGGACAGGCTTAGATCCTCTAAGCGGTTTACCAGTACTAGTGTGCGGGCCGGATTCAGCTCTGCGTGGAAGCATCATGCAGCCCATATATTTCTTCAAGCCCCTATGGGTGGGGGCGGTAAAGCCTGTTTATGGAAGATAATATGATACAGAAGACGTAGAGGATATTTACCTTTTTAGATGAATACCAAAACTATATCATCGCGTGTGTTGAAAACATCGGAATTTCCATGAGTGCTTCGCATGTTCTGATGTTTTCAACATACCCGAGAAAACTGACTTTTTCCTATGAGAATTCTGATGTTTTCAACACACCAGATGAAATAGTTTTGGTATTTATCGAAAACGAGAGGTCCATGATGGTCCTGAAACGCTAACCTTATAAATATTGTACAGATAAAACGTTAGGTTATAAGACGTGGAGTAGAGGATTTTAGAAAATTAGATGAACACTCTATAGGTCATTTTGAGTAGCTGTGGGACTTTTACCCGACATTGAAATGAAACGACCTCTCAAGCCCTGTCGCCGTATGCAACCAATAGGGTTTTTAAGCATGGACGGGCGGACTCGCACCGCTTTGCCTGAGCTGGCTTAGATCCTCTAAGCGGTTTACCAGTATTCGTGTGCGATCGGTTTCAGTTCTGCGTGGACGCACCATGCAGCCCATCTGTTTCTTCAAGCCCCGATGGGCGGAGGCAAAGTGGAGTAAAGGTATTTAGAGGGTCTTAAGGAAGAATCCTATGAAATTGTTTCCTTAAAGAGAAAGAAGTCTAAAAGAAAGTGTTTTTATTTCAAGTTCAGTCGTTGCGACCATCTTGTTCAAGAGAGTGGAATGATTTGAGCAAGTTTGCTTACTCAAAAGACATTCCTGTGAAATCATTTATAAAAAGTCACCTTGTTCCGAGGAAGCCATTTAAAAAAGTCTCTTCCATTTTTCAGCACTGGCAGATTCCTTGTTTAGCAGAGTGGAATCAGAAGAGGGCTTCACAAGTAAGATTCCTGTGAAATTATTTCAAAACGATCCATCTGTTTAGGAGGGGAAGTCATATTGGTTAAACTTATTTTATGTATTTTTAGCTCTGGTGGTCTGCTTAATGATTGGAGCAATTTAGTTAGAGAATAATCCGAGGAACAATTGTTAAATAATTTCAGTAGCCATCCACGAGTTTATGAATGTTTTTAGCTCACTTGAGCAAAGCTCAAGGTGAGCTTTTTGATCAATTTTTGTCCGTCATACGTGCGTCGTTCGGCGTGCGTCGTCAACATTTACCTTGTTAAGACTAGAGAGACCACAATGTTGCTTCAATCTTCATGAAACTTTACCAGAATGTTGCCTTGATGATATCTCGGTCAAGTTCGAATATGGGTCATGTTGGGTCAAAAAGTAGGTCAGTAGGTCAAATCATAGAAAAACCTTGTTAAGACTCTAGAGGCCACATTTTTGGTTCAATCATCCTGAAACTTGCTCAGAATGATCATCCTGACAATCTTGGTAAAGTTCGAATATGGGTCATGTCGGATGTTGCCTTGATGATATCTCGGTCAAGTTCGAATATGGGTCATGTCAGGTCAAAAAGTAGGTCAGTAGGTCAAATCATAGAAAAACCTTGTCAAGAGGCCACAGTTTTGGGCCAATCATCCTGAAACTTGCTCAGAATGATCATTCTGACAATCTTGGTCAAGTTCGAATATGGGCATGTCGGGTCAAAAAGTAGGTCAGCAGGTCAAATCATAGAAAAACCTTGTTAACGCTCTAGAGGCCACAATTTTGGTCCAATCATCCTCAAACTTGCTCAGAATGGTCAACCTGACAATATCTCGTTCAGGTTTGAATATGGATCATGTGGGACTAAAACGTAAGTCAATAGGTTAATCCATAGAAAAACATTGTTAACACCCTAGAGGCCACAGTTTTGGTCCAATCATCCTACAATTTGCTCAGAATGATCATCCTGACAATATCTTGGTCAAGTTCGAATACGGGTCATGTCGGGTCAAAAAGTAGGTCAGTAGGTCAAATCATAGAAAAAACATTAAGAATCTTAAGCCCACAGTTTTGGTCCAATCATCCTCAAACTTGCTCAGAATGATTATCCTGACAATATCTCGGTGAAGTTCGAATATGGGCCATGTGGCATCAAAAAGAAGTAGTTTAAACCATAGAAAAACCTTTTTAACACTCTAGAGGCTATAGTTTTGGTCCGATCATCCTCAAATTTGCTAAGAATGATCTTCCTGACAATATCTCGGTCAAGTTCGAATACTGGTCATGTGGTATCAAAAAGTAGGTCAGTAGGTCAATTCATAGAAAAACCTTGTTAACACTCTTGAGGCCACAGTTTTGGTCCAATCATCATCAAACTTGCTCAGAATGATCATCTCTACAATATCTAGGTGAAGTTGGAATATGGGTCATGTCGGATCAAAAAGGTCAGTAGGTCAAATCACAGAAAAACCTTGTTAACACTCTAGAGACCACAATTTTAGCTCACATGAGTAAAGCTCAAGGTGAGCTTTTGTGATCACCTTTTGTCCGTCGTAAGTGCGTCGTGCATCATTCATCATGCGACGTCAACATTTACCTTGTTCATCCTCTAGAGACCACAATTGTCTTCATGAAACTTTACCAGAATGTTTGTCTTGGGTGATATCTGGGTCATGTTCGAATATGGGTCATATCAGGTAAAAACTAGGTCACTGGGTCAAATTCCTTGAAATCCTTGTTCACCCTCTAATGATCGTAGTTTTGCTTCAAACTTCATGAAACTTTACCAGAATGTTTAACATGATGATATCTGAGTCAGGTTTGAATATGGGTCATATCAGGTCAAAAACTAGGTTACTAGGTCAAATACCTTGAAAACCTTGTTCACCCTCCAGAGACTTCAATTTCACTTCAATCTTCATGAAACTTTACCAGAATGTTTGTCTTGATGATATCTGGGTCAACTTCGAATATTGATCATGTCAGGTCAGAAACTAGGTCAAATTCCTTGAAAACCTTGTACAGCCTCTAACCAAAAAGGGCCCACAATTTTGACATGGAAAACCAATAAAAATGTAGGCCTTGGCCTTTGATATTTGGTTTGTAGCTTCATCTAAACCTTTTCTTCTAAAATCAGTAAGCTTGGCATTTGATATTTGACTTCGTCTAGTAGACCTCTACGAAGATTGTTCAGATAATAGCGTAAAAACTCGTAGCATCTACCTTGTCAAACTTAAATATTAAGGATGTATATCTCTTACCTCATGTGAGCGATCTAGGACCATCATGGTCCTCTTGTTTGTTGTTGTTTTATCCCAGAGGGTCATTTTGTTCATTGGAACAAAACAGTTGTTCAATTGCAGTAGCGAGTCACCCAAGAAACACCCCTGTGAAATTATTTCAAAACCCATTCATTGGGTAGGAGCATAGGACTTTTAAACGTTTCTTTTTCTATTTTCAGCGTGATGGTCGGCCATCTTGTTCATCGGAGCGGAATTGTTTAAGCAATTCTGGTACAGAATCAACCAAGGAACATTCCAGTGAAATTATTACAAAATCCGTCTACAGGTTCAGGAGAAGTCATCCGAACCAAACGATTGGGGAAATTTGGTAGAACATAAATCAAGAAACATTTCTTCGAAATCATTTCAAAATCCATCCACTGGTTAAGGAGGGGAAGACATTGAAAGAATTTTCTATTTTTAGCATCGGAGACCAACTTATTCATTGGAGCAGAACAGTCCGAGCTATTTTGGTAAAAGGTCATCTAAAGAACATTCCTGTGCAATTATTTCAATATGCGTCCACTGGTTAAGAAGAAGAAGACGTTTGAAGTTTTTTTTCTATTTTCAGCTTTGGTGGCCATCTTGTTCAGCCAAGTAGAACGGTTTGAGGAATTGTGGTAGAGGGTCACTCAAGATACTTTCATGCGAAATCCAAGCGGAACAGTTTGAGTAATTTTGGTAGAGGATCATCCAACATCCAAGGAACATACATGTGAAACTATTTAAGAAATCAATTAACTGGTTAAGGAGAAGTCGTTTTAAGGTTTTTCTATTTTTAGCTCTGTCGGCCATTTATTTGTCCCTAGCGAAACAGTTTGAGGAATTATGTTAGATGGGTACCCAAGAAACGCTTGTGTGAAATTGTTTCAAAATCGATCCACTCGTTAAGAAGAAAAATGCGTTTAAATGTTTTTTTCTATTTTGAATGTTGAATGCTATTTTGTTCATCGGTGCAGAACATTTTCAGCAACTATGGTTGAGGGTCATCAAATTATTTCAAAATCCGTCCACTAGAAAATCACCAGAAGTATCACTGCCTTCACTTCTATTTTGGTAGTACTGGAGGCCATCATGTTTCACGTCTATTTTGGTAGTTCTGGGGGCAGTCTTGTTTATCAGAGCAACACGGTTTAAGCAAATTTGGTAGAAAGTCATCCAAGGAACATGCCTGTAAAATTATTTCAATCTCTGTCCACTGGTTTAGGAGGTCATGTCTTTTAAGCAAATTTTTATCTCTGGCAGCCATCTTGTTTATCCGAGCAAGATGGCTTGAGCAATTGTTGTAGAGAGTCATCAAAGGAACATTCCTGTGAAATTATCCACCTGTTGAGAAGAAGAAGACGTATTTATAGCTTTGCTGGCCATTTTGTCCATCCGAGCGTATCGGCTAAGGCATTTTTTTGATAGAGGGTCACCCAAGGAAGATTCCCGTGAACTTATTTCAATATCCGTCAGCTGGTTAAGAAGTCATTTTAAGTTTTTTTTTCTATTTTAGCTCTTACGGCCATCTTGTCCATCCGAGCGGAACGGTTTTAGCAGTTTTGATAGAGGAGTGCCTGAGAAATACTCCTGTGAAATTATTTTGAAATTGGGCAAGTGCTTTTTGAGGAGATGTCTTTTTAAGGTTTTTCCATGTTTAGCTCTGGCGGCCAATTATCGGAGTGGAACGATTTTACAATTTTTGTAGCGAGTCCCCTAAGAAATATTCCTGTAAAATTATTTCAAAATCCATTCACCGGTTTAGGATTTGTCTTTCAAGTAAATTGTTGACAGACGAGGCATTAATTATTTTATTATTTTTTTAGCTCTGGTGACCATCTTGTTCGTCCGAGCGGAACGGTTTGAGCGATTTTGGTGGCCTAGGAGATGTCTTTCTATTTTTTTTTAGCCCTGTCGGTCATTTTGTTAAGCGGAACGGATTTAAGGCAGTTTTGGTAGAGGGGTTCCAAAGGAACATTATTGTAAAATATTTAAAAATCCGTTCACCTGTTTAGGAGGAGATATCTTTTAATTCAGTTGGTGACAGGCGAGAAGACGTTTAAAGGTTTTTCTATTTTTAGCTCTTGCCGCCATCTTGAGCATCCGAGCGGAACGATTAAGGCAATGTTGGTAGAAGATTACTCAAGGATTATACATGTGAACTTATTTTGAAATTGGGCCAGTTGCCTAGGAGATGGCGTTTTAAGGTTTTTTTTTTATTTTTTTATTTTTAGCTCTGGCGGTCACCTTGTTCTGCAAAGCGGAACCATTTTGGCAAGTTTGAAGAGGGTCAAAGAATTATTTCAAACTAGTATGGAATGGTCACTCAGGAAAAGCCAAAATCTAAGAAGGCAGCCGTCTCAAGTCACCTACAGAAAGTGACACCGAGGAACACACAAAAACGGTCATTTTGGCAAGTTGGTAGAGGGTCACCAAAGGACAATTCCTGATTTTTTTTTTCAAATAAGAAAGCAGTCTGAGGGACAGTCCCATCCCCCGCCGCACTTTGTATCAAGGCTCAACCGTGTGACATTCACTTGTGACTTTGAGTTGGCATGGTTTATTTATGTTTTCTGCAAATCAGCTCACTGAGGGGGATATTTGACGGAAGTTTAATGGAAATCCTTCCAGGGATAAAGAAGATATGGAACGGACACAAAATTCAAAATTTCAAACTTGTGACCTTCAACTGTGACCTTGACCTTGAGTCGGCATCGTTTATTTATGTGTTATGTACATCAGCTCATTTAGGGGGACATTTGACCAACGTTTAATGGAAATCCTTTGAAGGGTAAAGGAGATATGGAACGGACACAAAACTCACAGTTTCAAACGTGACTTTCCAATGCGACCTTAACTTGGTGCCGGCATGTTTTATTAATGGGCTCTGCACATGAGCTCACTGAGAGGGATAGCTGACCAAAGTTTAATGAAAATTCTTCGAGTGGTAAAGGAGATATGGAACAGACATAAATTCAAAGACCTTCAAATGTGCTCTTGATATTGAGTCGGCATGCATCATTTATCGGTTCTGCACATTGCATCACTGTCGGAATGCAGACATCGTGTGGCGGCCGTAAAACGTCCTCTCCCCCCCCCCCCCCCCTCCCGCCCCCCCCCCCCCCCGTACATCATCATAGTGCAGATTATATTTTCTGGTTCTTTCGGATCATTGAGCTCATTTGGTATCATTTTGAAAATAGAGTTCTGCTTAAGCCGGTGCTAGAGGGCGTGGTGGGTGTTGCACATTTCAGTACTTGTCATGAACAGACTAAATAAAACCCGAGTCTGCTATTTTCGTTTATATGGTGTATACCTTGCTTCCAAAGGATCTTACTTCAGAACTTAATCATCATGTAACGTCTCTTTCATTGGCTGGCATTTGGTTTTACGCAGCTCACAGCGCTTGCCGCTTTAAGCAAAATAGCACACCTTTTTAAGAAAACAACCGAATAAATGCATTAGAATCGGGATTACTGTATTGCAAAGTGTCATTTTGTGGAGGTAAATCGTCGGTTTTACGGTTTGCGACAAAGGCGTGTAAACTTAATTTGTTAATATTTGTAGCGGTGTGCTTATTAGCGCTGTGTAGGTATAGCGCGCCTTTTTGTTCATGTGTCAATATTGAACACGCGCTGTATTTCTTCGGCCATGGTAAGAAATCGGCATTCCGCATACTGAAACAGAAAGCTGATAGTTACGTTGACTTAGCAACCCTCTGCACGACTTCGGAACTGACAAAGCCGCAGTTTGTTCAGTGCATGAAATTCGTGGGCTCTTTACATGTGTGTGTCGCTAAATAGTCTGCATTATGAGAAAGCCGGGAAGAACATACCCGGGAAGACATTGCCACCTACGGAGGATAGTTTTCGAATTCATGCCCTTAGATGGGTCTATCAGCTGATGGTATGGCGTAATACAAATATACCAATACATAACACCATTCATCCAATCGAGTTAGATATGAGAAAGAACAAGAGACAAGAATCTTACAGCCACAACTGATGTGTCAGTCTCCGGCAACACCGGAGTTATTGAATGACATTGTTTGCATGTGCCCTTCGAACAACTGTTTGGAAGACTGCACATGCTTATCAAACGGTCAAGCACGCACTTGGGCCTACAGTTATGAAACGTCTACAGATGATATTGACAAACCCTTTGGCGCTTGAAGCATGGGAAAGCCAAGCAGTTGATACTGACAGCGATTGATTTTAATAAATTGAGTCCACACTACATGTTGGTCATTTGCTAAGTTAATGTCGTTTTGGCAGTTTGTTGTCGAAACGTATATAAATCGATATTTACGAATATTTGAATATAAAGGCAGTATGGTACCAAAGATTTTTGTCTATGTTTAACTCAGGCGGAGATGCAATTGACTTATATTACCTATTCCCCAATAATCTATACTACTAAATAAATAGATTATCCAATAAACTGCAAAAACACCGATCATTTGGTGAATTTTTTTGATATCGAGTTGTCACAATTTTGCTTTTATTTATAATTTTGATGTATGAACTATATGATTTGCGTTATTTTGTGATTTTTGGGTTTTAGACAATTGCCGAATTTAAAATTCTCCCAACCATTTTCTCAGAAAACCTGCAGCGACTGGTCGTTTTTTGTCAACAAGCGCTTACATCGTAGCGACTTCGATTGGTACTTCGACTGGTCTTAGAGCGCTAATATGCGATGTCGAGTCGTTTCGCACCTGGGTTGTTTCAGACATTTTTTAAGTACTTTTCGATTATTGGACCAAATACACTACTGATACCTTCACAAAACAGGTACAGGTACAAAACATGAATTCAAAAGTAAGTGCTCGCGTCTGAAAGTGGTAAATTATTTGTTGTTGCTGCTACACAATCACAGATCTGATAAAACGACTGGCATTTTGTTCCTTCCTAAATGACCCTTATTAAGTAGCCGAACCAAGCAAATCAAGCACGCGGTCAGAAAACATGGCTTCTAAAAATTTTCGGCAAAAAAAAAAAAAAATGAAAATTTTCAGAGGAAAAAAAAAATAGATTTTCATTATTTCTGCTTAAAACATTGATTTTTGGGTACACGTTAGAACCGCCTCGACGAGGCGGCTCTAACGAATACCCACAATCTATGTTTTAGAGCAGATATGAGGAAATAATGAATACCCCTGCAAACCCCATTTTTCCTATTTAAAGTGGGGTTTGCAGGAGTATTCATTACATAGGCGTGTTATCTTGATGTCCCGTTCGTAAACTTCAAAATGAATATCCTGATATCACCACTGCTCAACTTTAAACCACTAAAATATTGTTTGCTATAAACTTGGCATCAAGTATCTAGTGTAAAATAAAACAATGTATTACCATAAAAAACGATACGATTGAAATCTCAGAAGTGTGTTTCTAACAACAAAGTATTTAACTGCATTGATTCGGCCAAAAAAAAAACATAATAGCGTCCAATATGGTGTCAGAAATGACAAATGTTAGTTATTTTCTCCCTCACTTCGTTCGTCCGAAAATAAAAGTAGTTTTTTCTATGCTGTCTGGAGACGAACTCTTGCATTGTGGCCACAATGCGAGAATCCGTCACATAGCAGAATAAGGAAATAAATAAGAGACGATTGAGTTGGAAATGCCGCTGGACGCTACAGATCGACTTAAAATCAAAGAAGGGGTACCGAGTAAAGGCTTATGGTGTTATTTGTTACTTACTGTGTGTATCACTTGTGTCTTTTTATTTGGGGTGGCCATATGGCCATTTTGTGGGAAAGTAACTGTCCTTATATATATTCCTTTGTTTAGGTTTCCATTATGGTCTGGTCGCTTAATGTTTGTGTTTCTTTCCCTTTGGTGTCTTTGATGGGTGGAGTAAGTTAATTGTATCGATTCCTGATCTTTGTTTTACTTCTACTTTGTTAAAACCAGGAGTATGTGAATAATATGCGTTGACGTCCCAGAAACAGCCACGGCCATACAAAGAGGGGTTTCGAGTTAAAAAAATTTAAAATAAACTCGTCCGAAAATCTGGAGAAACCAAAGATCGAATGCGCGAGCCATGGTTTATCAGAAATCCGGACTTATCGAAATTATAAGCCTAAAATTTTTTTGATACTGAAAGGCGTTTAGACAAATCATTTTTAACATAACCGTCTTTAGAAGAATCACGTCTCCAACGACCGTAAGCCATAACCAAGCGCTCTTCTACATAACTATTTGAAGCTGCTGAAGCTCCTCTTCTGAGACTATGGAAACAAAATTTCGATGTGTCTTCCCCAACTGAATCTAAAGCCTCAAGAAAAATTTCTCTTGCTCTGGTGTATGACAGCTGATTGTTGAACAAAACGTATGAATCTGCCGCTTTGTTATACTTGATGGAGCTAAACAAAAAATGATCGGATCTCGGCTGCTACTTAGATGCGGCTATATATCTATTCAATCATAATACCGGACATAGATCTGTCCCAGTTTTTGCAATAGTAATAGTGTTGCTCATTCTATACTGATCTGTTTTACTAGATTTAATTGTTATATCCACAAAATTTGAACTGAAATTCATGTCACACATACGAATATTTGATAACTCACTGAATCTGAAGAAACCGCAAAATCCTAAAATGCACAAAGTACATAGCCTCAAATTTTTCAAATTATCACTGTTAGAGTAATAGGAAACGATTTTCCTAAGAATATCCACAGTAATTGGCTCATTTTTCCTGATGGGTGCTGACAGGATGCGCTTCGCTCCTTCTAAAGTCATTTGCACTAACTCTTTTTCGCACGGATTCGGCAGTATAGCTAACTTATGTTTCCAATTTATGGCATAAAAATATGAATCTAACACAGAAACAGATACTTTTGCCTTCACTAAATGACTTAAAAACACACAAAGAACTTCCGACGAAGCCGGTAGTGAAGGTAAAGAAATCGACTGACACCATGTAGAAAACTTACTGAAGTAATAGTCGTATTTCTTACTCGTTCTGTCTGCTTTAGTATGTAACACTATGCCCGGTATTCTTTTTGCCGCATCTCCAAGGACAGGATGATCGTATAGGCGTCTAATTGAACTCCATTGTTCGGATTGAAAAGCAATCTATAAAACAAATAAATAAACTACTAAATCTCAGTTATAGTATAAACCCGAAATTGTTCTCTGAGTATAACTTACTGTAAACACTATCATAAGTTTTGCCCTAAGTATACGATATATGACATTTGCAGTAACGCTCAGGAAACAGTTCTCGGGTTTATGAAGTTTGAGCTCTTATGGAAAGCTGCTACTTGCTACAAGACTATGAACTCCGTTTAAGTTTGAACTCTTGTAGAAAGCTGCTGCTTGGTACAAGACCTACTTGACATCCGTCATTTTTTTTTCTTTCTAGGCTGCTACCCAGTACAATTCCCTGGTCTACTCCCCAATATTACCCCCATTTTTGGAGCGTTAACCGGTACAAATCTTTGGGCTACTACCCATTTTTTTTTTAACTTTAACATCAGGTTGCCGTGGATGAATGAAAAGAGTAATAAAGATAGATAACCGATTTTCAGACAAGAGCTAGAACATACTGGTGCCCATTCACAAATGATGAATGGAAACATGTATGTAAAATTAACTCGCTTAACGTATTATTTGCATTCTTCCTAAGCAATAGAATAAATTACGCGAAATTCAGCGCGAGCTTCCATTATTAGGATCCGACATTACAGCAACGTTGCTGCAATATTGAACCCGCATTAGCCGCTGGGCGCTGGTCCGCCAAATATTGAAGGCAAACACTTGTACTATCGAAGGAATGTTTGTTGTTGAGAAATAATTTGCTTATTTATCAATTTGCCAAGACCGTATAATGAGCACTCCCACAAACCCCACGTCATGAGGCGAGAAGTAGGGCATGTGGGGGCGTGAAATATTTTGCACACTCCAGCCAAACACTATATCGCGAGTACCTGCCAGAACCAGCTCGTTTAACCGATTCTAACGAGCACCAACAACCCGCATCAGGAAGATAAGTAAGAAAAACTCTCAAATACTTTGACATTTTCGTTTGAAAAAATGCCAGTTCTAACGAGTACAAGTGTCGACCTGCGTAAGCACCTAGCAAAAAATACAACATTGCACAGATCGATATATAACAATAATGCCACTGATTACAATATTCTATCTGTCTTTCTTTTTTTTTTTTTTAGAACTGACTACCGTCTAGCTTTAAAACTAAGAGCATTACTTATAAAAGGTGATGCGGCGAATATACTTCTTGAATCAGACCCGGCTGCGAAAAATTTGAAGGGTGTGAATATTCCACCACTTCCTGAACATCAGATCGATAACGACCTGATTTTAAATCTATGAGAAGGGGCGAAAAACACTGCTCTCCCATTTCGGAAGTACGAAAACACCTGTTGCTCTCGTGCCGCGCAAATGGGTCAAGGCTCTGGGAATTAAAGAAATAGGGGGAATTATCCAGTTTGACTCCTGACTCCAATCAAATGCGAAGACGTCGACTCCGCTAGTACCAGATGACCAATATTTGGAGTTGAATTTCTGAACTTTAGCATTATTAAAATCAGCAAACCTGTCGAAAGTAAAAGGACCCCATTTTTTGTCAAAAAATATAAAAATCTGATCCGAGACACTCCAGTAATCAAAGTCAAATTCTTTACTGTAGAAATCAGCAACATCGTTCAAATGTCTGGGAACCTGGGCCACTTCTAGAATTCGGCATTGGAAAGGCAGACATCGAAAATTTGTCTAGCAACCGTCTGTAACAAAGAAACGGTGCTTCCTTTACTTACTATTTTTTACTACATTCTGATTATCTGTGTATACGTTGACCAGCTTACCCTGTAAAATATGTCTGAACGACACAAGAGCTAAAAAACAGGCCTTTAACTCTCTGTATGTGGAACTTTGCTTTTTGTCAAAATCATCAAACATGAATTGGGCGACCTGATTTCCGGGTTGTAACAAAACGCCGGCAGCAGCGAAATTACTAGCGTCAGAAAAGATAACGCGATTCGGTTTCCTCCACAAAGGAAACAAATTCCTGCATGGCAGATTATCAGCGTGATTCAACCAGAACTGTAACTCTTCGCGGGCTGAATTTGAAAGTTCAAAGATCGAGTCCCAGTCTTGCCTTGTTTCAATAGAAAAATACAAATGCCTGGTTATGATCCGACAAACGTTGCCGAATACAAATGACATAGCAATAATTTTCCCTGCTACTTTTGCAACTTTTCTGGTTGTAATTTTTCCTTATTTTTTAAACATTCTTCTACTAATAATTTAAAGGAACAGATCTTTCTGACAGGTAAAAAGACTGTTCCATTGAGCAAATCCAAAACGTGTCCAAGCCATTCTAAAATTGGACAAGGATCCCAAACACTCTTATCTTCATTAATGACAAAACCGGCAAGTAACCCAGAATGAAACAACCTAAAAAACGTCTGTGGGAGTGCACCATGGAAAACAACTTGAACTTAGAAAGTAGCAATCCCGGCTTTGGGTTACACGAAACATTTGACACAAGCCACAATTTATGCATTGCTTTAAGTCATTTCATTGCGACTAATGCATTTGTCTGTCAGTGTTTCGGCATGTCTGCCTTTGTCCCCGTCACACGCACAACTTAGCGAAGTACTTCAACACCATTTTATGTAAACTATGCGTGTTGTAAATGTATGAAGCTTGAAATAAAATATTGTTTAAACTATGCGTTGACCGACTGCGGGGAAACCATATTTGCCCATATATGCCTAGCGGCCCATTTTTGGGACATTGACAAACAGTGTAGACCCAGATCAGACGCGAGTCTACACTGTGTACTTTTGTAAAATTCACCACAAACGACACTACCATGGCACCTCTATAATTGGAAATGGATCTTTCAAAACTCATTAGGTGGAATATAGGGTTAAAGGCCTTTACAGTTTAACTACAATCAAACTCCAACGGCTCGAAAATCTTGGGACTTGAAAAATTGTTCGATACACGGCTAGTTCGAGTCACTGAGTGTTTATCTCTGCGCCAAGCCAGGGCCCATAATAAGGATACATTTTCCATTTTCTTAAAACCAAAGGTATGTCGTGTGTACTCGTTATAGGAATGAATTTCATTTTTGATGTGTAAACTCGGCGAATCACTTACACTGCATGAAGCCTGGATGCTGAGTTTGTGAGGGATTGCCGGAGTTTACACGTCGATAAAATCCACCAAAAAATCAGGCTTCAAGCAGTTTGTGAGTGATTCGCCGGAGTTTACACCGATAAAATCCACAAAAATGATATATCATTCCTTATAATTCCAACCCTGTCATGTTAACCCTTGTCCTGCTGAGCCCGGATATACCTTATCTTTGAAACAATGTAGATCCAGATCAGATGGCTTCTGAAGAAGCCATCTGATCAGGATCTTCATTGTTTGCCATCCAGTTTATGAATTTGTTGCAATAATTTGCATCAAGTAATCTGATAGGCTGATAATCAGTAGTGGGTGTGACATATTTAAATATTCAGCAGGACAAGGGTTAAAAATGTTTCCAAAAATGGCGATTTTTAGATATTTTTTCGAAAGCGCAAGTCTTAGAATGAACGTACCAACGGCCATGACGGAATGATTATCCAACTAGAAGCAGCCATCTTTGAAAGAAACCCAAGCCAAGAAAACGCCAAGTATTTAAATTCTGTTTATTTGTCTTCTAACCTTTTACGTTTTGAATAGTTTTCCGACTTTTAATCGAACGCTGTTGACGCCTTTTATGTATAATGAAGTTACGCGCGGGTTCTAAACATGCTCTTTGACGTCAAGACATATTACTACCCGTCGCTATGTGGAACAGATTCTGAGATTTTTGCTCATGGAATTAATCGAAGTATAAAACTTTTATTTCAACCCATCAAATCGCTCGAAATGTATGTAATGGTAGACAATTGCAATTATTAGAATTGTGGCAATTCTAATGAGCACACATAACATTCATTTTTAAGATATGATAAAAAATTATCCCATGTATGCTTATGTATGCTTTTATGAGAAAATTTTCCTAGGCACTCAGTGACTTCGAAAAAGCCGTTGTAAACGAGCCATCGGATGATCGGTGTTCGAGAAATGAAGTTTTTAATGTATTTAAAATAAAACTCCTTCGAAATTTAACGAGGCCAAAGTTTTTGGTTGTATCTCAGTATCCACAAACGTATCTGCTTTCTAGAAAACACGGAAGGTTCAATGAAATCGATAGATAACTGAATGTCTTGTTTTTAAAATCGGGGGTTTACCATTTAACCCTGGTGAAAAACAAATTTGATAACACTTGATCTTTTTGTGAACGGCTCCGCTTTATTTTATCTGAAAATTAAAAGTGGCTGTCAGTTTTGTTGTTATTTCATATCGGTATCATTGATATTTATTTCAACAAATTGTTATAGAATTGTATGCTCGCCATTCCTATATTGCAAAATAACATAGATAAGGAGCAGTTTTGACCGTCTTTGTTTGCAACCTGCACAATGCAGGTATAAAAGCCCAGACCAAAGTCAGAGTATTTAGTTGCACTGATTAGCTGAAAGAAATCATAGGTAAGCCATGAATGTTATGAATCTTATTCGCAGTAACATCAATGTGTTAACCGGCCCCGACAGCTCAGTTGGTAGAGTGTCCGCTCCGGGGAAGGGAGGTCGCGGGTTCGATCCCAGGCCGCGACATACCAAAGTCGTTAAAAATGGTGATAGCTGCTCCTCGCTTGGCACTCATATTTACGGGGTAGAGCTAGGACTGGTCGACCCAGTGTCAGGATAATGTGATTGGGTGTGGCATCATGTAATGTGTCTTGGACATGATACTTCAGTGAGGCAGCACTATAAAAGTGAGCATTGAGCTCACTGTCGCAACCAGACACCGTCGTGATATGACTGAAAAAATGTTGAAAGCGACGTTAAACCCGAATTCACACACACACACACACACACGCACGCACGCACGCACGCACACACACACACACACACACACACACACACACACACACACACATATCAATGTGTTGATGTAAGACTTTAACCCTTATCCTACTGTTCACGGCAACCCCCATCTTTGCAAACATTTTAGATCCAGATTAGATGAAGAAGCCATCTGATCAGGATCTAGAGTTAGACGTTCAACTTATGAATTTGTAGTAATGAATTGCATCAATGAGCCCCGCCAAGCGAATTTTTGTCTTCGAGCATTCCGTCATGACAAATTTTAACTGCGCATGCCCAGCCATTCAGTGGGGCCAGGGATATGGCTTTCTGTCTGAAGGTTCCTCTTCATTCACTGCTTGTATGAGCGAGCGGCGAAGATTCTGGCGAGACTGCGCGGAAGCGCAGGCTCGCCTGAACCTTCGCTGCTCGCATAGGCGATAAGTACCAAAATCTCTTGACGGGGCAAAATAATCTGACTGGTTCAAAATCAGAAATGGGTGTGGCTAAATTAATTATTCAGCGGGATAAGGGTTAAGAAAGAATTCATGATGACCGGAAGAAACTGACTGGAGCCTTGTGAAGACATTACGCAAACACGCCTATACAAATACATTGCCACCTTTATCGCCGAAAAAAGTAAAAAGTGTGATATTTTTCTTATTTCTGCTCTAAAATATAGATTGTGGGTACTCGTTAGAACCGCCTCGATATTTTCTTATTTCTGCTCAAAATATAGATCGTGGGCACTCGTCTGAACCGCCTCATCGAGGCGGTTCTAACGAGTACCCACAATCTATATTTTTTAGAACAGAAATAAGAAAAATAAGGTATACCCCCGGAAGCCGCAGTTTTACTATATAAAAGTGGGGTTCAATGGGGTCAAAATTATATAGGCGTGTTTTCGTGATGAAGTTTAGCGACGCTCTTCATAAAGAATTTAAGTGACTTTATCAATAATTGGGCCTTTAAACATAGGAAAATATTTTTTAGCTCACCAGAGCCGAAGGCTCCGGGGAAGCTTATAGGATAGGCAGTTGTCCGTCGTCGTCGTCGTCTGTCCTATGACGTCAACATTTTCAAAGGACATCTCCTTTGGCCGATTGGGCCCAAATTTTATCTGTAGCATCCTTGGGCTGGGGGATTGAAAGTTTGTTTTTTTTATGAAAATCGGCTCATTAGTTTGGTTGCTATGGCAACTTGTAGTTTCCATAGACTTATAATGGGGAAAATAGAAAAATGGCATTTACTGCCAGGCCTCTGCAGATATTTTGACAAAACTTGCATAGAAATATTCCATAGGCAATCTACTATCTGCCATATGATTTTAGCCTTCTGCTCATTTTTATTGGTTGCCATGGAAACCAAAATGCAAAAAATAGAAAAAAATACTTAAAAAATCATCTCCTAAGAAACCATATGCTCTAGGAGGCTGGGACTTTATGAAAATATTCCCCATATTTGCCTTTACAGGTTTTGTGTTTTTTATGAAATTGGGCCTTTTAGTTTTGTTGCTATGGCAACTTAGAGTTTCCATTGACTTATAATGGGGAATACTGAAAAATGGCATTTACTGCCAAATCATTGCAGATATTTTGACAAAACTTACATAGACATGTTCCTTGAGTAAACTTCTCTCAGCCATATGCTTTTATGTCAACCTGGGGGTCCCCTAGGTTGTGCCGGGGCCATGCCCCGCCCTCTCCACTTCATAAAATGCCTTATATCTCAGAAAGCTTACAGATCCCAACCCCTAAACCATATATATTCTTGTTCCTTATGATAAGATGCATTAAGTGACACCAACCTAGGGGTCCCCCGGAATGTGCCGGGGACATGCCCTGCCCCCTCTATTTCATAAAATGCCATTTATCTCAGAAACCATTCAGATCCCCACCCCTAAACTATATATATTCTTGTTCCATATGCTAAGATGCATTAAGTGACACCAACCTGGGGGTTCCCCGGGATGTGCCGGGGACATGCCCCACCCCCTCCACTTCATAAAATGCCATTTATCTCAGAAACCATTGCGATCCCCACCCCTAAACCATATATACTTTTGTTCCTTATGATAAGATGGACTCTGACGCCAACCTGGGGGTCCCCCGGGATGTGCCGGGGTCATGTCCCACCCCTCCACTTCATAAAAGGCCCAATATCCCAGTAACCTTACAGATCCCCACCCCTAAACCATATATATTCTCGTTCCTTATGATAAGTCGCATTCAGTGACACCAACTTGGGGGTCCCCCGGGATGTGCGGGGACCATGCCTAACCCCCTCCACTTCATAAAAGGCTAAATATTCCAGAAACCTTACAGATCCCCACCCCAAAACCATATATATTCTTGTTGCTTATGATAAGACACATTCAGTGACACCAACCTAGGGGTCACCCAGGGTGGGCCCGGGCCACACTCCATCCCTTGACTTAACAAAAGACCATATATCTGAGAAACTGTTCAGAGTCATTGTTATTAGACACATGCAGTCAACCCTGTCTTGGGGGGTCAGCAGGGGCCATTTCTCTCCCTTCCACTTCATAAAAGGGCCTCATATCTCAGAAACCGTTCAGATCCCCACCATTTAACCATATATATTCTTGATCTTTATGATAAGACATATTTAGTGACAACAATCTTGGGCTTTTCTGGGATCTGCCATGCCCGAATCCCTCCATTGCTTAAAAGGCCTTACGTCTCAGGAACCATACATGTCCCCACAGCTAAACCATATATGTCTCTGTTCCATTTTATAAGACCCATTTAGTAACACCAATCAGGGCTCCATTGGGCAGTGCCCACCTGAGCTCTGGTTTACGAAATTTGGCTCTTTGGTTTGTTTGCTATGGCAAGTTAAGAGTTTCCATTGACTTATAATGGGGGAAATTGAAAAATGACATTAATGCCTCTCAAGATATTTTGTCAAACTTTCATAGAAATGTTCCTTTAATAATGTTCTTTTTGGCCTATTGCCACAGATGGGAAATTGTCAGTTGTCATCTGTTGTATTCAAGCGACATCAGACCTCTGAAATCACTAGTCTGATTGGGTCGAAATTTTATCTGTAGCAGCCTTGGCAGCAGGGCTTCCATGGTTAATTAAAATACATTGCTACAAGTGGGCAGTGGCCCCCTGAGCTCTGGTGAGCATTGCGGCCCATGGGCCTCTTGTTTATTTTGCAATTTTATTTTTAGGAGATAAAGGTGTCCTGTAATGATATGTCAAAACCTTTGGAACGATCGTCGCTTTGATATGACGTCAAACAAACGATACACGTCGCTTAAAACATACAAATATATAACACCTTCGACTTAACATATCTCTGGACAGTATTATTTGTTTGATTTGAGGTTTAACGTCCCCGTCAACACTGTAAATGTCATTTTGGAGACGTTGCTTCCAATTTTGTGGGACTTTTACCCGACACTGAGATGAAATGAGATCTCAAGCCCTGCCGCCGAATGAAACCAAATAGGGTTTATATAAGCATGAACGGGCCGACTCGCACCGCTTTGCCTGGGCAGGCTTAGATCCTCTAAACGGTTTACTAGAACTTGTGTGCGAGTCGGTTTCAGCTCTGCGTGGAAGCATCATGCATCCCATATATTTCTTCAAGCCCCGATGGGAGGGGACCGTCTCTGGAAAGATCTATTGCCAGTTGAAAGGGACGTGTTCTATTAGCTCACGGCTTCACAACATTCTCAATGATTTTAGCTACGCGGCGTCTGATCTGGGTCTACATTGTTTATCAATAAACAAGCTTGGGACTAAATGAAGATTTGTGTTTAAAAAAACTGTTAATCTTCATTTGAACAAGTATGTTCAAGGAACTTATAAACGCGTTTTCGAAAGCGCGAGTGTTGGCAAATCACATTTGGAAACTTTTCTGACACGGTTATATAATGTAATTGCAGTTTGGTCGTAGACTCTAAGCCATAATTTCCTTCGATCCAGCTGCCGAAGCAGACTTAACACATCTGTAACATAAACCTGCAGGGTTTTATTTGGACTTGCCAACTCCTACATGGATTGCCAATAAGGGCTTGAGGGCTCCATCTAAGTCAAATTAATCGATCTGCGGGAAATCCCGCTTAGCGGTCGAATAAAAACAAAATATGAAGGTGATACGAACACTTTTAAGTCAGCGCATAGAATGATAAAATGTGCGCACCCCAATTGATAGTGCTGGTTCTGAGAATAGCTCCCGTTGGCAGAGTACTTGATAGTTGTAAAGTTAAAGAGTGCTGCTCTGAGTGAGGCTCGCCTAGCAGAGGATTGACCGCTAACTTTCTTCTGGGGAATGAAGCAGGGGAAGGATTCGCCATCAAGTCACCTTAACAGCAAGCTCTCAGGGCGCATGCAATTAGTGTGAATGCCCATGCACATACAATGACTTACCCAGACGAGTTTAAAAACAAAGTTCTATTATGATAATCTAGACACCTATATAGAGAGTACTGCCTGTACATATCTGCGTTGGTTATGGAAACGTTGTGGATGTGTGTGTGTGCGTGTGTGTGTTGAGCTTAACGCACCACCAACGGCTAAGATCATACGGAGACAATACCTCCGTTTGAAGTTTCCTCCGAAAACCTGGAGAAGCCCGGACTCGACCCCACGCCTCATTGGTTTATGAGGCGAGTAGCTTAACCACTACAACACGGGCACGTGCAAAACTCTTAGCTCAGGTGACCGATATAGGACCATCATGGTCCTCTTGTTTTGTTTTGCCACACTCCAGAAAGACAAACATATACTTCTTATAGACTTCCTTGCCGAAATGGGCAGACCACCAAACCTAGGAAGGGGTGATCGGGACTGAAGAAGTAGGAAAGTGTTAACAGCCTCCTCCTTTTTAGGAGGATGCAAAACAACAAATAAGATTGTTCATGTTACCAGAATACCCGATAAGGGTTTGCCAAAGAAGATCCTCTAAGTGAGAAACGCTCGCATTGGGGGAAAAGCTATACAAGAAATTCATCACAGCTTCCCTCAAGGACAGCAATATACCAACTTGTGAACAAATTGTACAAGAACGGGCTAAGTGGCAAGTCCTCTTTAGAAAGAGTGCTGGTGGAAACGAAGCATACTTGGCTAAGCAGAGCAGAAACGTGCTCAGTGGATATCCAGAGCTAACAGACCAACAGTCTGTCGTCCATAAACCTGTCCTTTTGGGCTCATCAGTCATCTAAGAACATACAAACAGTAGTGCTAACACTGGTCGTTATCAGAAATGACAGACAAACTATGTATAGCGCAATATATAATGCATAACATTGCTGTTATCCAGTTTTTGTTTTGTTTGTTTGTTTTGAGGTTTAACGTCGCCATCAACACCGTATAGTTTATTTTGGAGACGTTGCTTCCAATTTTGTCGGTCTTTTACCCGACATTGAGATGAAATGACATCTCAAGCCCTGGCGGCCAATAAAATCAATAAGGTTTATAAGCATGGACGGTCCGACTCGCACTGCTTTGCCTGGGCAGGCTTAGAAGCTCTAAGCGGTTTACCAGTACTCGTGTGCGACCGGTTTCAGCTCTGCGTGGAAGCATCATACAGCCCACCTATTTCTTCAAGCCCCGATGGGCAGGGGCCGACTGTTATCCAGTTGAGCCCCGATGGGCGGGGGCCGACTGTTATCAAGTTGCTAACGACTCAGCTTTCTTATTGACAATATTCGTGTAAGATTTGGTACTTAGTAATTTTGACAATATTTTTGTATTCCGATGGGTACGAATTGCGAACCCCTTGTGGCGATTTGTTCTTTTTTGTTATGAAAGAGACTTTATGCCCTCACCTTTCTACTTGACAATATTTATATTAGATTCGGTACTAAGTTATTTAGACAAATTGTGGGTATTCCGATGGGTACTAATTGCGCACCTCTTGTGGCTGATCTGTTCTTGTATTGTTATGAAAGAGACTTCATTTTGTCGCTTTCCATTGATAACCAATCTGAAATTATTGAAGCTTTTAGCTCTACTTCTAGATATTTAGATGATTTATTAAATATTGATAATACCTATTTTGATGGTTTGATCAGTCAGATTTACCCCCTAGAACTTCAGTTAAATAAAGCAAATTCTTCTGATACCGAGGCCCCATTTTTGGATTTACATCTATCTATTGTAGATGGATTTGTTTCGTGCAAAATTTATGATAAACGCGATGACTGATTTTGAGATTGTAAATTTTCCTTTTTTGGATGGTGATGTTCCTCGTGCGCCATCCTATGGCGTTTATATTTCGCAATTAATTCGATTTGCCAGAGTGTGTAGTCATGTAACTGACTTCAACACTCGTAATAAATTATTAACGGCTAAACTCCTTAATCAGGGTTATAGGTACCATAAACTACGCAAAGCCTTTTCAAAATTTTATAGACGCCATTCTGATTTAATTTCGAAATTCAATATTGGACTTAAATCTCTTCTGCAACAAGGTCTATCGGAACCCGAATTTTATGGTGACTTACAATAGTATATAAATTCAGAAAAATATATAACCGCAATGACTTCAGCACCCAATTTCGTAAAATCATTCTTCGATATAAAAAGATTGGGTACAACATGGATATTATACGACAGACTGCATGCATGGTAGTTAACCCAATCACGGTTGCAACTTTGCTTCCCTCTTTAATTGCACGCCGGTGGGTCAGGCCTCAGATTCTATGACGGCTCCAACGTAAAGGCTTATTGAGAATTAGAGAGATAATGTTGGTTGGTGCCTGATGCTCTGTCTCTGGTCGGGCTCATCGGAGTCTAACTGTTGGTTTTCTTTTGCTCCAGCATTTCAGTGGTTTCTTGCTGTCGAGTCCTCACCCTTGTCTCACCTCTGGGGTGATTTTTGTGTTCACGGAGATGTTGCACTGATGAGTTAGGAGGCCTTCATGCGGACTGAACAAATTATTTGTCTAAATCGCGACGGAAGTAAGGGCGAGGATTGTGGCCACGTAAAATCGATTAAAGCCCCCCAGTGGAAATCTTCCACTGACCGTTCCAAGGCGGCTCTTCTGTGCCGATTTATTTATGTTGTTGTTTGTTACTTACTGTGTGTATCACTTGTGTCTTTTAATTTTGGATGGCCATATGGCCATTTTGTGGGAAAGTAACTGTCCTTATGGCCTTCCTTTGTTTAGGTTTCCATTATGGTCTGGTCGCTTAATGTTTGTTTTTCTTTCCCTGTGGTGTCTTTTATGGGTGGAGTAAGTTAATTGTATCAATTCCTGATCTTTGTTTTACTTCTACTTTATGATGTCTCTTTCTGTTCAAAACCAGTCTTAGCTCGACGTCAAGATATTTGGCTTATTTATTTGGTAATACCTACTTCGATGGTTTTATAAGTCAAATTTATCAAACTCCCGTCCACATAACTTCAGTTAAATAAAGCAACTGCACGGCGGCGGGTCAGGCCTCAGATTCTATGACGGTTCCAGCGTTAAGGCTTACTTAAACATTTAGGTAATGCCGGTTCGTACTTGATGCTCTGTCTCTGGTCGGACCCACCGGGTTTAACTGCTGGTTTTCTTTTGCTCCAGTATTTCAGTTATTTCATGCTGTCGAGTCCTCACGGCTGTTTCATCTTTGTAATCGATAGAGTTTTGTGTTCTCGGAGATGTAGCACTGATGAGTTAGAAAATTAAAAAGAGAAACGATCAGGACTGATACAAAGTGCAACAGGCAAAAATAATAATAAAAAAAAAATAGACAAATAATAAAAATAACCAGCCTCCGTGGCGTAGTGGATAAGAGCACTGACTCTTAATAATTAGGTCACTCAACGCTGTGGTTTCGAGCTTCGCTCTGGTCACAGTTCTGCAACGGAAGGTCGGGTGGTTTTTCTCCGGGTACTCCGGTTTTCGCCCACCCATGATTAACGAACGGCTCGATATGAGTGAAATAATCTTGAAAGGTCCGTAAAACCAAAACAAAACGAAAAAAAAAAAATAAAAATAAATATTAATGTTGGACCTCGCTGCTGGCCTTCCTGGTTCTGGTTTTGTTTGTTTGGTTGAGGATTTTCCGACGGTGCTCTTCAGGTGATTCTGATTCTTCCCCCTTTCAGGCTGTTCAATTGTAGATACATTTGTTCTTTCAGATAGTTGTAATGCTTTTGTAGAGTTTTCCCCCATTATGTAGTCTATATTGCCCTTTTTTGTTATGTTTGCACCAAACACGCGGACCAAACAAATACTTGTTTGGACCACAGTGAAAGTGAGGGTGAGAGTTGGGATCCCGTACAGTTAACTTAAACCAGTAATTTTAGTGACCCTTCCAAGTCGGTGCTTTTGCTGTGGTTCCTTCATGTTTTGTGTTGGTGATTCTGATTCTTTCCCTTATCATATGTGTTCTTACGCTGATGATTCTAATTCTTCCCCCTTTCTGGTTGTTTATTTTTTGTTACGCTTGTCCTTCCAGTTTTATGTTTGTCATGATGGTGATTCTGATTTCCCCCACCCCACCCCATATGTATATTGTTCCTTTTAGTTAGGTTTGGATATTCTGAGTCACCACCTGTCTTGGAAAGAGCTGCTGACTCGGTTTATATTTACTGTCGTCACGCTATGTTTTGACTTCTTTCCCTAGCGAAATTTTGGGAAGAATTTGGAATCTGATTGTATCAGTTCCTGGTCGTTTCTCTTTTTGATTTACGCCACACGGTTACAGGGTTCGACGACCAATATTCAAGATAGTGGCGTACTCATGCGAATTAGCTGAAAATGTAAATTATAAACAAAACTTGTATGTGATGTTCATAAAAGAACATGCAAAATGCATGGAATTGGAGTGCCGCGGTGAATCCAGACTGACATTTTTAACACAGACACTTGTAGCAAGTCAAACGTTAGTATCGATTTGCGGCGTCAACAGCCCAAATTTGGTCAGCGCGCGACAAAATTCCGATGCTCAAATGCCTTGGATGAAACACGGCTAGAATTTAAAGACTAATACGGAACAACACAAGCAGGGAGTTAGACTTTATATAAAAATCTTTTGCACTTCTTCGACAATGTATTCTAATATTAAATCGTTACCTTACAATCTTGGGTCATTCTACCCATAAGATGCCAATCACAAAAATTGCCGTCTGCCACTTACATTAAAAGTCATTGTTGCAAAAAGTGCGGACCCAGATCAGACTGCTCCTTTAGGAGCAGTCTGAACAGGTCCACACTGTTTGCCTGTATGTAAAATAATGTTTGGAAAGTCTTCAAGAAGATTCAGCAGGCGATATAAACAGACGCCATTTTAAGATGCCGTTTTTTTCTGGCATCTTAAGGGTGTGAAAGAGAAAGCATACAGGGGGACTTGTTCGTCCAATCTTGGAATATGGTAGTTGCATCGGGGACCCGAGCGGAGTGGTCCTCAATGAAGAAATTGAAAAAGTTCAGAATAGAGCTGCTAGATTTGTAACTAGAAATTGCACGACCCGCAGAAAAAGCGACCGACTGAAGTCGGTTGATTTTCTAAGTGCCCTAAAATCACCGTGTCATTCTGTCAGTCTGTCATTCTGTCAGTCTGTCTGTCCGTCCGTAACCCGTTTGTGAAAATTGGTGATAGTGACTTAACCGCTTGGAATATTTAAACAATTTTTGGCATACTGATAGATATCAATGAGATCTAACCAATGAACTTGCGAAATATTACACTCCATTTAGTATAGCCTCGCCGAGGCGAAAAATTTAGAACTGCTTATCCTCGGAAACCGTTGGGCCGATTAAAGTCAAATTTCATATGGAGCCTCTATGGGATGGGGGAAACCAAAATTTGCTCATGGGGTCCAGGTCACATGACCAAAATGGCCGCCAAGCCATATATGGTCTGTCTGTCTGTCTGTCCGCCCGTAACCCGTTTGTGAAAATTGGTGATAGTGACTTAACCGCTTGGAATATTTAAACAATTTTTTGGCATACTGATAGATATCAATGAGATCTAACCAATGAACTTGCGAAATATTACATTCCATTTAGTATAGCCACGCCGAGGCGAAAAATGTGAAAATTTTCGAACTGCTTCTCCTCGGAAACCGTTGGGCCGATTGAAGTCAAATTTCATATGGAGCCTCTATGGGATGGGGAAAACCAAAATTTGCTCATGGGGTCCAGGTCACATGACCAAAATGGCCACCAAGCCATATATGGTAAAAACCCTTCAAAAATAGTCTTCTCCGGAACCACTGGGCCGATTTCCACGAAACTTGATAAATAGCATCTGGAACGTAGGCCTATCATGAATTGCTAAAATGGTGACCCTGGATTGACCTTGACCTTCTTTGTGCCTAGGTCAAACTTTGACACATATGCTTTTGTATTGGAAAAGTGAGAATGCATTTTATCTTGCAAACGATTCAGAATACAGTACTAAAGTATAAGATATATTTTTGCTCCTTACGATAAGGCGCATTTATTGGGGGAACCGTTTTAGGTCCAGGTCACATGATCAAAATGGCCACCATACCCATATATGGTAACACTCATAAAGCTAAAAGCATCCGGCGGGTCGTGCACTTCAGCTGAAGCACTGGTTACTGCTTTTAAACTGGGAGCATGACTGGAATTCTAGGAAAATTAAGATGGGAGTCTCTCAAGAAAAGGAGAAGAGACAGTAGGCTCATACTCTTATACAAAGCTCTAAAGGCTGCTTCCAGCATTCCAACAGATGACCTTGTTCCCCCAACTAGGTACTGTAGAAAGCACCATTGAATGACGTTTCAGACCCTTACTGCAAGAACGGACATTTATAATGAATCGTTATTCCCCCGAACCATTAGATATTGGAATGCCCTTCCCGATTCGATTATTTCGATGGCTGAAGGTGCTGAGGATTGTGTAGCTAAGTTAACCTCTTTGGTTAGAGCTAGGGACTAACTTGGAAAATTGGAAGCAACGTTTCCAAAATGACCTTTACAGTGTTGACGGGGACGTTAAACCTCAAATCAAACATATAAGTGCGCCTGAAGGTTTAGAGCCTGGTTTTGTATGTTTGCTTGAATTGAGGTTTAACGTCCCCTTCAACACTAATTAGGTCATGTGAGCGATGTTGCTTCAAATTGTGTGGGACTTTTACCCGACATTAAGATGAAACGACATCTCCAGCCCAATGGAACCAATATGGTTTATATGGACGAATAGCCTGGGGATCTAAGAAAGGGATTGGCTCAGCAATTTCAAACTCGGTGTTCGAACACTGGATATTGTTTTCTAGTAACACGTCATGTTTAGTTGCTTCATAGTGAGTCCTGCCCCAGTTTGATATTCAGTTAGAAATACATTCCGTAGTACATTTTTTCACATCTTGTTATGCGCTTGATGTTCTCGTTCCCTACGAGTTTTTTTCTTTTTTTTTTCGCTTCCGTTTGGTGTTAAGGGAGGGCTCCATCTTTTAAATTTTAATATTTTTTATCATATGACTTCGCTTCTGAGAATGTAATAACGTCATAATCCAAATAGTTTGATACGCTCCGTAACAACGTTACTTAACGACGTTGCATTAACTAATGGCGAAATATTGACGTTCTTGATTAAAATGCGTTTTAAATGTCATACGATAAATAGAATCTTGCATCCGTGCTCATGTATAATTGAATTCATTGAACTCGTTGAGAAAAAGGGATAAACGGTTCTCGGCGGAGCTTCGCATTTTATCTCTTTTTTTTTCAACTTATTTAATAAATTCAGTAATACATGAACACTCATGTATGATCCTCTGTATAAAATACATATAGTTGCGAATGGTTTTTACGATTATTTCGGTTACTGATTTACGGCTTTTTCAAGGTTATTGCACATTTCAAGTCGGTCAGATACCCGGAGATAAACCGACTAACCGTCCATTGCAAAACTTAGCTAGCGTCTGTCATGTGACACGATGATAGGACCGGACCGTCCCTAACGGTTTCTTTGGCGGTAGGGCTTGAGTGTCTTTTGTCTCAATGTTGGGTAAAACCCACAACAAATAGGAAGCAACGTCTCCAAAATGATCTAAACAATGTTGATGGGGACGTTTAACCTGGACACAAAATAATTATACAGCTAAATGAGCATTGGCAAGCAAAATGTTTCAAAAGGCACGTCCCATTAGTTTCCGTGCAGTCTTCGCTGTGTGCGTTTTAGATGCCTGTTGAACAAAACTATTCTTCCAGAAAAGGATGTATTCTGAGTGGGTTCACCAAATGATCAGATCAATGCCTTCTGTTTCTGCACTTGTCCGAAGGCACATTTTCATTTGTCGCTGCTGTAAGACATAACCGCATATATGAGCAACGTTATGAGAAAACCTGTTTCTATACGGGCCGTATTATGCTATACACCCCCTGGCGTCCGTCCGTCGGTAAACTTTTCGTTTCCGGATAACTCCTACAGTTTACATCCGATCCAGCTGAAACTTCATACAATGTTAGACCATGATGTGGGGCAGAACATTGTTTCGAGGTTATTGTCCACCCATTAATAATAGAGCTATGTCCCTTTGATTTTTGTAAGCTTTTCGTTTCCGGATAACTCCTACATTTTACATCCGATCAAGCTGAAACTTCATATAAAGTTAGACCATTTTGTGGGGTAGCGTATATTGTTTCCAGGATACGGTCCACCAAATAATAATAGAGTTATGCCCCTTTGATGTTTTTGGAAAACATTTCGTTTCCGGATAACTCCTACATTTTACATCCGATCAAGCTGGAACTTCATAATATAGTTAGACCATGATGTGGGGCAGCAGATATTGTTTCGAGGTTATGGTCCATAGAGTTATTCCCCACAGTCTCATTTTGTTTCCGGATAACTCCTCATACATTTTACATCTGATGAAGCTGAAACTTTACATACAGTAAGACCATGGTGTGGAACACCGCCTATTATTTTGAGGTTACGGTCTGCCAAATATTACCAGAGTTTTGCCCCTTTCACAGATATTTTTTGAATATTTCGTTTCCGAATAACCCCTCCTACATTTTACATCTGTTGAAGCTAAAACGTTACATATAGTAATACCATGATGTGATGTGTGTGTGTGTGTGTGTGTGTGTGTGTGTGTGTGTGTGTGTGTGTGTGTGTGTGTGTGTGTGTGTGTGTGTGTGTGTGAATTCGGGTTTAACGTCGCTTTCAACATTTTTTTCAGTCATATCACAACGGTGTCTGGCTGCGACAGGGAGCTCAATGCTCACTTTTATAGTGCTGCCTCACTGAAGTATCATGTCCCAGACACATTACATGATACCACACCCAGTCACATTATCCTGACACTGGGTCGACCAGTCCTAGCTCTACCCCGTTAATCTGAGTGCCTAGCAAGGAGCAGCTAGTACCATTTTAAACGACTTTGGTATGTCGCTGCCCGGGATCGAACCCGTGACCTCCCGTTCCCCGGAGCGGACACTCTACCAACTGAGCTATCTGGGCCGGTATACCATGATGTGAAACAGAGCATATAACTTTGAGGTTACGGCCTGCCAAACATTACCAGAGTCATGCTCCTGTCATAGAATTTTCTAAACATCTCGTTTCCGCATAACTCCTCTGATGGGGCTGAAATTGTATGTAGGGAGCTTTCCACTAAATGTTTTCCATAGGCGACAATAGTAACCTTTTACCTGCTCCCACAAAAACTACACATACAAAACTTTTCAAACCTTACTTGTTTATAGAGCCATCCTAGCCCAACAAGTTAGTGAGAAAAAATCCACATGTTGTCCGGCTCATTTTCAAGTTACAGTCAACCATGTTTGTTTACCTGCTAGAACGGAGTAAATAAAACCAACATTTTTAAAGGAGGGGTGACCATATAAAATCAGCAAAAATTTCTTTGAGCTTGCAGATATATTTGTAAAATATGCATCATTTTAGTCCCTTATACCTATCATTTTCTCACATTGAAATAAAACATGGGATATATATCCAATGGAAGCAAGTCTGGTATTTAGAACGCAACTAAAAGCTCTGTCCCAAAGTGATAAAACCCGGTACCTCCCAGTATTTAGTGTAATGCTACCTATACCAAACCCTTATATTCTTTATGTTGCATCAAAAGAATTGCCAAATAGAAATTTAGGTCATATGTAATAATTTAGTCATGCATAATAAAAGTTCAGTCACACAGGATCTTTCAAGTTTGCGATAAAGTTATCACTTTCAGATTCAACAATGAAAGCCGAACAAACCATAGTTTTTGAAAAGCGCAAAAGTTTATCTCTTTCTGGAATGGAACCCAGACACCGGCTTGCATCAGTGGTTCTTCTCCAATGTCTGTGGAACAATTCAATCCTAAAATGCAGAGAATTATGCCTAAATAGCACCAATACTCATTTTTATGGCTATTTTCACACCTGCACCCCCTATTTAAAGTAAAAATGGCATTTTGAGGATATTTTGAGGACAAAAATGCCAAGAAAATGTTAATAAATGCCTTAATGCCATGAGGAATAGCTGAATATATCTGTCCACATCCTTTTACATGAATACAATGAAATAGAACTTATAACGGATGAGAAAACTTATCCGGATATTGCAGCGGGCTGTTCGGAGAGTCAATTACAGTATCTATGTCAAAATACATGCCATGAGGATACATTTTATGAAACAGAATTGGACAGAACCTACAGATGTGTGGAAATAGTATGTAATGACTGAAAACAGGATAGTGGTCTACTTTTGCTATAGGGAGCTTTCCACTAAATGTTTTCCATAGGCGACAATAGTAACCTTTTACCTGCTCCCACAAAAACTACACATACAAAACTTTTCAAACCTTACTTGTTTATAGAGCCATCCTAGCCCAACAAGTTAGTGAGAAAAAATCCACATGTTGTCCGGCTCATTTTCAAGTTACAGTCAACCATGTTTGTTTACCTGCTAGAACGGAGTAAATAAAACCAACATTTTTAAAGGAGGGGTGACCATATAAAATCAGCAAAAATTTCTTTGAGCTTGCAGATATATTTATAAAATATGCATCATTTTAGTCCCTTATACCTATCATTTTCTCACATTGAAATAAAACATGGGATATATATCCAATGGAAGCAAGTCTGGTATTTAGAACGCAACTAAAAGCTCTGTCCCAAAGTGATAAAACCCGGTACCTCCCAGTATTTAGTGTAATGCTACCTTTACGAATTTATAATAGCGACAGAAGCGGAGCAAATTCTTTCCGTATCAAGAGTTTCGCCTCGACCTCGTTTCGCGTTAAAGTATTTTTGTTCTGGCTACGCCCCCACGATATCTGTATAAATTCCATAGCCGAGAAAGATTCTCCGAGATACAAATGTTGTAGATATGTCCGGTAAAGGTCTCGCACAACTGGAAGCAACGTCCCCAAAATGATATATACGGCGTTGACGGGGACGTGAAACCTCAAAAGCGAACAAACAAAACTTTTTTTCCCGGGATTCTCCGAGATATAAATATTGTAGATATGTCCGGTAAAGGTCTCGCACAACTGGAAGCAACGCCCCCAAAATAACCTATACGACGTTGACGGGGCCGTTAAACCTAAAATCGAACAAACCAAACTTTTTTTTTCCGGGACGCGGTCCATTCCTAGTTTCTCACATCAAATCGCGCTCTTCCAACACCTTCCATTGTTTTCCCGGTTTTCGAGGCGATAATCGTTTTGCGGGTGAGAGAATTAATTTGCGCCCCATCAATACTATACCGGGTAGTATCTCCCTAAATATTGGGATAGGAGCGCTCGACCGAACGGGGTAGACCCCGATCACCCCCGACCTGATCGGGGACAGCGAACTTCGCCAATCCGCGGGAATATCTTTCGCCTCAAAATTTAGGATACTTACGGCGTAATTACCGCGAGTTACGTCATTCGAACACTGGTCCGATATTTAGGGTAGTTTCGTCATCTAATCGTTTCGCTTACGTTTCACCGGAAGTTATACAAATGCTGCGCATGCGCAGTTCGTGACGCTAAAGTAACGCTAATACTACTGAGGTAACGGCCTGCCAAACATTACCAGAGTCATGCTCCTGTCATAGAATTTTCTGAACATCTCGTTTCCGCATAACTCCTCTGATGGGGCTGAAATTGTATGTATAGGTAGACTATGATATGGAGCAGCGCATATTAGTTCAAGGTTATAGTCGACTACTTATTGCCAGGGTTATGCCCATATTTGTTTTGGTGTTGTGGTCAACCAAATATGGAGCCGTCCATAGTTTGGTTCTTATGATGTAGCCCTATCTATTCCTTCAAGTCCCGATGGGCTTCCTTAGCAGGTGGACAGCAGTTCGGTAATTCCACCCCACCCCCCCCCCCCCCCCAAAAAAAAATACTTTTAAAATTTAAGATGCTTTTGAAGCAATTACCTCCCCTGAAAGTCTATTTATTGGGTATATTCAGAAACTTGGAAAAAGTCAAACTTCAATGGACCATGAAAATTTGTTGCAGACAGGTAGTTTGATCCATTAATAATCGACCTTATTTATAGAGGGTATCAGGGTAACACATTCTGTGCTAGTACTAATATTCCATGCAGCCCTCTTTTCCTGTGTAGAAGCCAGTACTGAGCTCTGTGGATAATGCTCAAGGAAACAATACTTGGCGCTTGCGGGATCGAACGGGCTACCGATGCTTTACCGCTGCACCACAGCACTCCACTGAGCCATTGAGGGTTATTAATAGTGCCAGGTAAGAATATGTGGAGCACATGTTCCTCGGTTACATTCCACAAACCCAACAGTATATATATGCTCCATGTCCCGCTTGCGGAGCTCTTGTTGCCTACAGTCTGATCACCACCATCGTATTCTCTGCTTGCATAATACAATATCTCTAGTTTAACATTTACAAAGTGAAGACTGTAGCCAGTGTGTGAAATAGAAGTAAAAGCAATGATCAGGAATCGATACAATTACCTCCCACCTCCCATCCAAGACACCAAACGAAAAAAACACGAACATAAAAATAACTTCACTGTAATGAAAACGTCACAAGCGAAAAGCTAAAAGGACAGTTACTTTCCCACAAAATGGCCAAACTGTTATCCAAAATGAAAACCATATTAGCAATTTACGAGGGGTGTCCCAGAATTACGTAGACTTTAGCTATAACTTTTGACTTGCTGATCCGAGAAAGAAACAAATTAAATGAGGTTATTAGAATATTTATGACCTTGAAAGTTACGTTGCGTAACGAAATGACGTCGGGTAATCCTCACGAATTGAAACATGTTTTGTCGGAGATATAGGCGGTGGTAAAAATACTATGTGCAAAAATATTAAGCTGGCCCGCCTAGGGGAAGGACGGCGAATATGGAGGCTGACAAAATGCATTTCCACATTTATTTTTCAGATGTTCATTTCACACGTCTTATTCTTGTTCTGTGGAGAATTTTGTTCATATACTCGCATTAATAAAACATTTATGGCACACATCTACGAAATTCTGGGACAGTCCTCGTATACACGTTACGACACACTGAAACAATAATAACCAAGCACAGTAGGGCCGCCTTGGAACTGGAGGTTAAGCTGACCGGATTAATTTGTTTCATACTGGTCACAAAGGCCAACGCCCATCGGGGCTTGCAGAAATAGATGGGCTGCATGATGCGTCCACGCAGAGCTGAAACCGACCACACACGAGTACTGGTAAACCGCTTAGAGGATCTAAGCCTGCCCAGGCAAAGCGGTTTGGGCGGACCGTCCGTGCTTATAAACCCTACTAGTTTCCTCTGGGAGACAGGGCTTGAGATGTCATTTCAACTCAATGTCGGGTAGAAGTCCCACAAAATTGAAAGCAGCGCCTCCAAAAAGACCTTTTCAGTGTTGACGGGAACGTTAAATCTCAAATCAATCAAACAAATAAAGCTGGTCACAAAACCTAATGAACAGGTTTTATCGAGTCGGTGCTTGTTTATCATAAAACTTGGTATTTGCCTTTTGATATAATAAGATAAGAATGTGTTTTGGTCGTATCTTAAGGTGATCATCCAAACAAAACAAATAGCCGTTCTTGTCGTCACTGATAGGAGCTGAATATATATGATTTCATAGCCTCGCGTTGTAAACGTAAAAAAAATATGGTGAAACTTCAATTGCTCGAAAAGCGATAGCTCGTTTACAATGGCTGCATTGTCCCATCACGAAAACACGCCTATATAATATGACCCCCTTGAACGCCACTTTTATATAGTCAAACGGTCCGTCCATGCTAATAAACCCTATTGGTTTCGTTGGGCGACAGTGCTTGAGATGTCTTTTCATTTCAATGTCGGGTAAAAGTCCCACAAAATTGGAAGCAACGTTTTAAAAATGACCTTTACAGTGTTGACGGGGACGTTAAACCTCAAATCAAACAAAATCAAACAAAGCATTTCAGTTATTTCATACTGTCGAGTAGAAGTAAAACAAAGATCAGAAATCGATACAATTAACTTACTCCACCCATCAAAGACACCAAAGGGAAAGAAACACTAACATTAAGCGACCAGACCATAATGGAAACCTAAACAAAGGAATTTAACTTCTAAACATACCCCAAACAAAATGGTAAAAATTCGGAAGTCTGACCCACCATGGCTTACCAACGAAATAAGAAAATGATCCGAAAACGCAAACGTTTATACAACAAATATAAAGAAATCAAAGTTATTGGAGAAATTCGTAAATCGAAGCAAGTACAAACAGATAAACTAGCAGATAAATTGAAGAATGAAGATCTTAAACAAAAAGATTGGTGGTCAACCTTAAAGCAATTCATAAAAACAGAACAATCCTCAACAATTCCTCCACTGAATAAAGATGATACTGTCTTTACTAAAGACGAAGATAAAGCAAACCCAATGAACGATTTCTTTTTACAACAAACTATACTAAATGATGCAAATGCCTCCTTACCATCTGATGTTCCTCAAGCCCAGAATCATTTAAATTTTGTCTCTACTACTCCAGCAGAGGTTGAATCAATGTTGAAGTCCCTGCAGCTAGGTAAAGCAGCAGGTCCAGACTCAATTAATAATCGTATTCTTAAGGAACTTGCCACTCCTCTATCCGTCCCACTAAGTGATTTTTTTAACTTCTCTCTTAGCAAGGGTAAAGTACCAAGCGTGTGGAAAGAAGCTAATGTGACTCCTATCTTTAAAAAGGACGACCCTTCAATCATATCGAATTATAGACCGATTTCTCTGTTAAGCACTATATGCAAAGTCTTAGAAAAAATTGTTCACAAGCATCTTTTTAACTTTATTCGTGATCACGATATACTCACATCCCTCCAGTCAGGTTTCATCCCTGGAGATTCTACTGTCAACCAACTTGTCCACATCTACAACACATTTTGTAAAGCTCTTGACGAAGGTAAAGAAGTACGTGCTGTATTTTGTGATATAAGCAAAGCATTCGATAGAGTATGGCATAAAGGTCTTTTATATAAACTTGAGAGTATCGGCATTTCTGGTTCGCTTTTACAATGGTTTACAGACTACTTACATAATAGAAAACAGAGAGTAGTACTACCTGGGGGTGTCTCGTCATGGTCTGTTGTCAAGGCAGGAGTTCCGCAAGGTTCCATCCTAGGTACTCTCCTGTTCTTGATCTACATAAATGACATAGTCTTGGACATACATTCTTCCATCAGACTTTTTGCAGATGACACTAGTCTGTACATAATTGTCGAGGACCCTATACAAGCAGCAGCTCAGCTCAATTCCGATCTGGCGAAAATTCAATTATGGGCTAACAAATGGCTTGTCTCCTTCAACCCCGCCAAATCTGAGTCTATGATCCTCACTCGTAAAACCAACAAACCATATCACCCTCCTATCTCTATGAACCAACAGTATGTTATCGAAGTCCCTTCTCATAAACATTTAGGCCTTATATTTTCGGCCGACTGCACTTGGCATGATCATTTAGAATCTATCAGAACGAAAGCATGGTTTAGGGTAAATATAATGCGTAAACTGAAATTTACACTCGATAGAAAATCCTTACAAACAATATATACATCTTTTATTAGACCACTTCTCGAATATGCTGATGTTGTCTGGGACAATTGTACCCGAACTGAGGCAAATGAACTAGAAAAAATACAAAATGAGGCCGCAAGAATCGTCACTGGAGCAACAAAATTGGTATCTATACATTCTCTCCTCTCTGATCTTGGCTGGGAATCTCTCGAAGCCCGAAGACAAAAACACAAACTTGTTCTCTTTTATAAAATGCAGAATTTTCTAGCACCTGAATACCTTTCGTCATTAGTACCACCTACGGTAGGCAGTATAACAGCTTATCAGCTGCGGAATAATTCTAATTTACAGACCGTACGAGCAAACTCACAACTTTAATATTCATCTTTTCTCCCATCGGTTACTCGTAGTTGGAACGACCTGTCAGATGATACGAAAGCTTCTCCCTCAGTAGCAGCCTTCAAATACAAGATAAATTCTAACCTAAGTAACCCTCCGTCGTATTTTTGTGTTGGTAAAAGACTAGGCCAAATACACCATGCCAGACTAAGACTTAATTGCAGCTCGCTACGTCATCTTTTCCAAAAAAATATTCTAGATAATTCCTTTTGTGACTGTGGAGCTATCGAGGATACAAAACACTACCTCCTTGTTTGTGAACAGTACAGAAATTTACGACAGAACTTAATAAACCGTGTCTCAATGATCTGCCAACCTTCTCTAAACATTCTACTTCATGGCAGTACCGATCTGTCACAGAACGATAATATCAACATAATTATAGCAGTACAGGACTTCATTCTGAAATCTAAACGATTTTGTTGAGTCACCCACGCACATGCACATCCACGTCACAACCCGTATGGTATCTGTAAACGCCACATTTCTCTCTCTAAATTTTTTTTTTGTTTGAGAGACAGCCTACAACCATAACTTCACTAATATTATGTAAAGACACGATCCATATATATCAGAATATAAGGATGTATCTACTTCAAAACCCATCCCCGTGGAGCCACAGTTCACTTTTATTATATTCTTTAATTCAATTTATTTTGTTTCTTTATTTCACACAATTGTAATTCTCAATGACATTGTATTAGTGAAAAAATACATATATATATATATATATATGTGTATGTGTATATATATGTATATGTATGTGTGTATATGTGTATATGTATATATATGTATATATATAATAACAATAATAATAAGTAAATTAGCATAGCAACAAGAGTGTAACTCCAGGATACAGATTCAAATAAGTCATATGACTTTCTTCTGGATCCCGTTTGTATGATACTACAACTAGTGTAGCTATGTTCTCAATATGTACATGCTTGTCATTGATGTTTGTGTTATACAATAAAATAAAGTTTAAACCAAAGGAAGGCCATAAGGACAATTACTTTCCCACAAAATGGCCATATGGCCGTCCAAAATAAAAAGACACAAGTGATACACACAGAAAGTAACAAACAACGACATAAATAAACCGCCACAGAAGAACCGCCTTAGAACGGTCAGTGGAAAGATTTCCACTGGTGGGCTTAAATCGATTTTACGTGGCCACAATCCTCGCCCTTACTTCCGTCGCGATTTAGACAAATAATTTGTTCAGTCCACATGAAGGCCTCCTAACTCATCAGTGCAACATCTCCGTGAACACACAAAAAAAAAAACAGTCTTCATCGCTTTTTGTCATTGTATTTTTTGTTTGTTTGATTTGAGGTTTAACGTCTGCTTCCAATTTTGAGGGACTTTTACCCGACATTGAGATGAAATGACATCTCAAGCCCTGTCGCCCAACGAAACCAATAGGGTTTATTAGCATGGACGGTCCGCCTCGCACCGCGGTTCCTGGACAGGCTTAGATCCTCTAAACGGTTTACCAGTACTAGTGTGCGGGCCGGATTCAGCTCTTTGTATTCTATGAATATCATATAATATATTTATCATATGACGTCGCGTCTGAGAGTGTAATAACGCCATGTAATATTTTCGATAATCCACTAGTGGATTAAATATGCAAATTAGCTAGATTAGCTAAATACGACGTCGCGTTTACTAATTGCGGAATTTTGACATTTTTTTGCAAACAATCGTGAATGAAAGGCGTTTTAAATGTCATATGATAAATAGAATCTTGCATTCGTGCTCATGTATAATTGAATTTATTAACTTCGTTGACGAAAAGGGATAAAATGCTCGGCATAGCCTCGCATTTTATCCCTTTTCCTCAACTCGTTTAATAAATTCAATAATACATGAACACTCATGTAAGATCCTCTATATAATCTATGTATTCTATGAATTTAATGTTCTCGGAGATATTGCTCTGATTATACGGAGAGAATAAAATATTTGTCTAAACCACGACAGAACAAAGGGCGAGGATACAACCCCCCCCCCACCCCCTTTCGCTTCTATTTGAGCAAGCGCATGACAAAATCTACAAGATGTCTTGAGCGACCAGCGAAGACTCAGATAAGCCTGCGCATTCGCGCAGTCTGATCAGAGTCTTCGCTGATTGCTTCTACCTTCGATAGGCTAATGTCTATGCAAAGAGGCATAAGAATAAGGACCTGTCTTAGTGGATGGGTGTGCAGGTTGATTTGAATCTGTGCCGGCTACACCCGTCTTATTGTACGTTTTGTTATGCGCCGGCTCATTTATTATAACAATTAATGTCGATGACTCGAACACCGATAGTTCGTTTACCATGGTCGAGTCGAACCCGTTCTTGAGTCCGTAGGAATCAATTCCTATGAATCCAGAAAATAAAAATGGATATAACTTTGAATTGTTACTTTTTTTTCTGTAATCATTCGAACCACTTTGATAACACGCACAACATACTTTTTAATGGAAGATTGAAGAGATACCCCAAATTATATCCGTGATTCTTCCCGTCTTGCGCTATGAATGCGTCTCCTTGACTCGAACTACGCCTGTGTCGAACAGATTTTCATGAACAATTGTTGTTGCCATTGGAGTTCGAGTGTTGTTGAATTGCTCTTGGCTTAACATGATTTGTCACGTCTTCCAAAAATCTCTTCTGAATTACTCGCTTCACCGCTGCCGGCCTCGGTAGCTCAGTCGGATATGCATCTGTCTGGTGACCAGCAGGTCGCGGTTTCGATTCTTGTCAAGTCAGCAACATTCTTTTGTGGAGATTTATCACGGCTTACTCTCCTTTTCGCTAATTCGCGAAAGAATGTCCACAATGTAAGTTAACCGCTTTTGTTGGTTAACCGCCAGTCACGGAAAAGTTTTGTCAGGTAAACGGATCAGCTAGATATGAAATAAAAAGTGTTGACTGGGCCGCTTTACTCCGAATAAACTACAAAACGTTTCACTGCTGTTAATTGCCGTACGGTGGCGACATTCGGTGATATGAGTCTCATCGCTTGAACAAGTTCGTGAATTGAACACCCCTTAACCCTACTTTAAATTCAGAAACTAGAAATTGTGTTTGTGAAACACTATGCCCCAAACCACGTGCTTGTCCCAAAATGGGACAGTAAACAGAACCTTATGAAGGTTTTCCCATAGCCACAATGCATAAGTCCGAAAAGGGGCATAACTCCGTTTAATGTTTTCGGAATTTCATCAAAAGTTAATCAGGCGATCTACACTTTAGACCCTAATAGTCTACTAAATATCATGAGCCTAATTCAAGCGGTTCTTCAGATATTTTGCTCACAAGGTTTCCCCATAGCCACAATGCGTAAGACCGAAAAAGATCGTAACTCCATTAAATATTTTTGGAATTTCATCAAAAGTTAATCAGGTCATCAATACCTTAGACCCCAAACTGTCTACTAAATATCATGAGCCTAGCTGAAGCAGTTTTCCAGATATTTGCTCACAAGGTTTCCCCATTGCCACAATGCACAAGTCCGAAATGGGGCGTTACTCCATTAAATATTTTCGGAATTTCTTCAAAAGTTAATCAGGTCATCTACGCATTAGATCCAAACTCTCTACTAAATATCATGAGCCTAGCTCAAGCGGATCTTCAGATATTTTATTCACAAGGTTTCCCCATAGCCCCAATGCATAAGTCCGAAAAGGGGCGTTACTCCGTTAAATATTTTCGGAATTTCGTCAAAAGTTTATCAGGGCATCTACACCTTAGACCCAAATTGTTTACTAAATATCATGAGCCTAGCTCAAGTGGTTCTCCAGATATCTTGCTAACAAAGTTTGCCCATCGCCACAATGCATAAGTCCGAAAAGGGGCGTAACTCTGCAAAGACAAGTCCGGCGAAAACAAAATAAAATACGTGTCCGCTTAGTTTTCATGAACATTCCATATATGAAATTTCGAGATCCTAGCTCAAACCATTCTTGAGTTTCCTACAGGGTGAAAGCGTAACGGACAGACGGACAAGACAACCAATATACCCCATCAACTTCTTCGAAGTCGGGGCATAAAAATGGGTTTACGGGGCTCTACATACATGTTTTTATTTCTACTCAAATACATAGGTTGTGTGTGAGTGAGTGTTTTACTTTTACGTCCCACCAACAGCTTAGGTCATACGGAGACGGGACCTCGGTTTAAAGACTCATCCGAGAGTCTGGAGAAGCCCGGGATCGATCCTGCGACCCCTGGTTTTCAAGGCGAATAGCGTAACCACTATACCACGGAGGCTTCTCATAGTCTATGTTTTCAGTGAAAATTAGAAAAATATCACGGATGTTCACAAGGAAAAGTAGTCATTTTCGGGATGCGAAAAATACACTATGTCGCACGGGTGTCTTATCACAATGTTTCTGAGTGAACTTGTCCGAGGACACGTATCCAGAACGATATCATTGAAGAGTGGATCAAATTCTGTCACCTGAAATACATGTATGTAATGTAAATGCCGGGAAATGATTTTATGTTGACGATTTCTCTTTGTTGCAAATGGTTAACACAACACACAAGCGTGGTTTGCACAGTGTGCGCTACACATATACATGTTTATCGCCCCGATTGACAGGTGACGGTTGGGGCCTCAAAGGTTATGTTTGAAACTCTTGACAGAAATTAGGCTGCGGTAGCGTATATGTACAAAGCGTGAGTAATCAAAGCGCCAAAGGCACTGAAATGACAGATTATATGAAAAAAATCATAAATAAGTTCTCAAGTTAGATCTTTTGCAAGCAAAGAATACACCAAATTAACGAAAATAGCAGACTCGGTTTTATTGAGTCTGTTCATGACCAGTACTGAAATGTGCAACATCGGTCACGCCCTCTAGCACCGGCTTAATCAAAATGATACCAAATGAACTCAATCATCCCAAAGGATCAGAAAATATAATCTGCACTAGGATGATGATAACACTGTGAAAACTTACAGAAAACCATTCTAAAAAGATCTTAAAATTTAGAAAGGTAGTTCTGCAAATTCCAGTATATGATATGTTTGCAGATGTCTATAGACTGGTGATATTATGAAACGCCATTCGATGTTTCAAATATTTGAAACAAACTAGGTACGTTTTCACAACCAAACATTAAAATTTAATTTTTCAATATGCTACTGTTCATAAGTAACAGTTTTTGTCTGGTCGGTTGTGGATACCTCTCCCAAAAGATACTCTGTGGGAAAGAGATCGGAGGAGAAAGGTTGGCTAGTCCAGTACATGAATTCCATTGGCTTGAAGACATTTTTGAGTAAGAACAGCACCACGATCCCGCTCTATTATGCACGCGTCGCCTCGGTATACCTTACGCCTATTCTTCGAAACGCCCGGAAACGACAATCGGCGTGATTCGCGCTGAAGTGCGATTTGTCACTGAAACGCATATGTTAGTCGCTTAGACACCAATTTACATATTTCATGCACTAGCGTAAGTGTTCCGTACTGTGACGATGCGTTAACTTTGATCACGACAGGGGCGTCTATCTCTCAAACGTGCAACGCATAAGGGCGACGAACAGTGTCAGTGCTTAATAGTCGGTAGTTGAAACCCCTTGTTTATCTACAGGTACAGTGTAGCAGCTGCCGGCGGAAATCTGTTTCGCATATGCGTCGGACGGTTGAAGCGATCATGACGTACTGACGTCGGTCTTCCGCTTCGTCGACGGCCACTAACGGCTTCTGTATATAGTAAGATGTTGCTCCAATAGACGATAGGTCACACACATGTTGCACCCAAAATCAGTCTTAACGTCATCCGATTACCGACCAGCTTCTATCTGTCCACGGGCACGCTTACGACCCTTTAATGACGCTCTCACTTAATGCGTTTTTGAGAACAAATTTCAGTTTCTTCTTTTCTAGGCACGACCTTACATTACACATCAAACGTTTGATCCTGAACATGTGGTTTCTATCCGTGCTCGTGTGAAGGTGGTGCACAGGATCGACATGGCCGGACTGGTAACTAGACGCCACGGTTGATTGATTTAACCTTTTTAGCTGAAGGGCATAGTGCCTAAGCGTGTTGTAATCATGCAATCGTTTGGTTTCAGAATCAAAGCACTGAGGGTGTAGGTTGGAGTATTAGTCCTGGGCTGACATTTAAACGGTTTCATTTAACTCTGAAATTCAAATAAAATAGTGAAGATTTTAATAAGAAGACGCGTTCTGCAGCGTCTGATCTTGGTCTACACTGTTTGCCAAGCTCACCCTATGTTTGCAGGATAATCATATTCAGTCTTATGAAATACCCTGATCTCACTGCGGCTATTTTCTACAAGACAAAAGGTTATTCTGCAAAGTCAGTGATAGTCACGTAGACGTTAGCACTGAAACGCTTTTTATATTAGCAACTTCGGGTCGAATGCCAGATAATCAACCCAAACATAGCCGCGTCGTTTGTGCTGGGTACATGTAAGTGTCATCTGTAAAATCTGCACATGAATCAAATGTTGGATCTGGCGAACAATGTAAACACTCAGATCAAACGCCATAGAACACGGTGCTGATCTTGTTCTAAACTTTTTTTTGCATTAGTTACTAACATCTTAAGTTAAAACGAATCAGCCCAAGTACCCGGTCATGACCACCTGCATTTAGGGACATCGGCATGAGTGTTGCCAGTGCTTTGATTTATTCACTGCCTTGAGCTTCTGGAGTGCACTCTTCCATCACTAAAGGTGTGCTCGTCCATTCTGCTAAATATGGCACCTAGAATTATATACCAGGACCTACACTAAGTATCGGTACCATATTTCAGGGTTGAAAGGGACAGCCTTCCACGTATAGTCAATATACACCTAAATTGTAACTGACCTAAACGTGACCTCGAAAGTCAGAAAAAAAACATTAATATTTTTGTCTGCAGCTGACCTAGTCCAACAGCAGGCTGGTCTTTAAGGATTAAATATTAACAGCACTAATAGAAAACAGGAGGAGACTGCTGAGCAGACGCCGCATTGATCTGGGTATTCAGTCTGCGCCAAACCCGTCGCATGATTTATTTATTTTTTATTTATTTATACATTATTTTAAGAGGGTTATGCTCCTCACTATACTAGCTAGTCTACCTTGCAGCCCTCTACGAACATATTCACATATATACAAAGCAATAGTAAAAACAAATAATAACATATATAACCTAAAATGGAAGCCAGTCTGTAAAATAGCATCTTGGTTTGAAAAAAATAATATAGTTAGCTAATTAAGACATACAGTATACGAGCGCATAAAAGTCACCAGTTATTAAAACAAGAATTAATTGAGTTTAAAATAGTTACAATCACTATTAGGAGAAGTACAGTTTGATTAAGATATCGATGCCCACTCACAACATAAAACTTGATGAATCTGGCACTACGGTTATCCAACTATTCAGTAACATATATTGTTCGAACAAACTGACCTTCGACCGGAGAACCCCACCAACACAAACCCATACTCGACTGAACACACGCACCCATCCCCACCGCCTCCCGAAAATGGCGACACCGCCACCCGCCACAAAGAGGCCGGAAAATGGGTCGCAACCCACGCGACCCTGAAAACCCACGAGAAGTCCACGGAAGCCGATGCACCAGGCGACAACCCTGACAAATCCATTCCATGCACAAAGGTTAGTCCCAGGTCAAATTGTTCGAACTATATTAGATTGTGAATGGCATAGTACACTTGTTATCCAAGTTATGTTTCAGCATAATGGCTTGCAGTCAACATATAAAGATACCAGTGATCATGATAAGAGATGTTGTTGTGCTAACCGCTTAAAACTTTCAAGTGAAGTAGCTGATCTCGTATCCTTAGGGAGCGAATTCCATAATTTTGGTGCTGAGCTTGAAAATGATCCGTCAAAGAGAGATATTCTTGACCTGGGAACTGATAAGGAGCCATTTGTTGCCGACCTTAAAGGTGCATTATTGAGCTACCGGGTCTCAAATTTTTTTTCTGGTTTTTATCTTCAATGCATACTCCTTTGTCATGTGTACACTTTTGGAGCCAAATACAGCTTCAGAACTTTGTGTAAATGGTCGTTTTCATTCGTGTTTATCCTTCGCTCTGAACATGTGTTCGAAATTTCTGTTCTAAAAATAAATCTGTCACTTTACACATACATGGCGACAGTATCGTCTCTGAGTGTAGTTACTTATGGCATGGTATTCAGCGTCATATTTGTTTCCGATTCAGGCATGGCCTAAGCAAACAAGGCCAAAAATGAACGTCGCATAAAGTCATATATGGGGATTCTATTTTTGTCACGAACTAAAATAGATCTAACTAGTGTTCGAAACCTAGTTAGGGAATCCCTCTCAAACTCGTTTACCTGTCATCTTAATTGTTTGCATTTTCGCATAAAAAGCATTCATTTGTATTGTTTTAAAGAAAAATACCGGCTATATGTATTTTGCTTTTGGAAGCATTTTTTTCCGGATAGCTCAATAATGCACCTTTAAAAGTTGGCTAGCGTGGCTAAAAATCTTCAAACGTAAACTCCTCCTGTACCCTGGGACCAATTACATTCAAACTTCAGGATGGTTGCTTAGATGACTCTCTACCAAAATAGCGAAAATGGTCTTGCTCCGATGAACAATATGGCCGCCAGAGCTAAAAATAGAAAAAACATTGTAAATTTGCTTCAAATGCGAACTCTTCCTAAACCCATGGGTCACTTTGATTCAAACTTCAAAGGAATGTTGCCTAGGTAACATCGTTCCACTCCGATGAACAAGATGGCCACCAGAGCTTAAAATAGAATGTACTAGAGACCATGACATTCAGGTGAGCGAATCAGGGCCCTCTGGGCCCTCTTGTCTACAAAATTTATTTGGGAAATGGCTTAACTGTTCGCAAACAGGATAGACTCTGATCAGACGCATCGTTCTGCTGCATCTTATATGGGCCTGCACTGTTTGCCAGGGAATCCTTTTTTGGGGTTTTCCGCTACAAAATGGTTTATTTTTTATATAGTAGTCTGCGTAGCTGGCCTGGCTGAATTCTGTATTGCACATTAGGAAAACATGTCCGTGAGAAATAATGGCGCCCAACATGGTGTCAGAAAATGATAAATATAAGGAAAAAATGATAACATCTTTATTATTGCTGCTTTCAACATAGGCGGTTCTAACGTGTACCCACAATCTATGTTTTTGAGCAAAAATAAGGCGGGTAATGTAAATACCCCAGTAAACACAATTTTTCTCTCTATAAATTGGGGTTTAGGGGGTCTTCGTTTCACGGACTTGTTATCGTGATGAAGAGCGCAAATCGAGGTTTTCTCACACTGGTCAATACATACGCACAGACTGCGTAGCGGTCGCAAAGGCTTCGTATTTTGAACGCATAGGCTTCGATGAAAATGGCGGTTGACAGTTCGCCGCTGCAGGTACGTAAGAATCTGTTTTTACGTTGGCTAACTGTAGTATAGCGTTGCCCAATACTGACATCTGCCTTACGGACAACTTTATTAATGTGCGGCTTCGTCTGTTGCAAGAAAAAGTTTGAAAAACGGAAAATGATAAATTGACCCCAAAAGAAATTTGGCATTCAACACAGATTCCCCTTTATTTTCACTTTGGTCTGGTCGTCCTATCTAACTACACGTATTTGGCTGGTGTTCTGGCCGATAAATTGTGAACAGCGATAATGGAATCCCAAAGCTAATACGCAACTTTCGTCACAGCTTTTGCGAAAAAGAAAAAAAATCTTGATATTTCGATGCAACGCACGTATCGTCGTTACCGATTACAACGCAGAGGCTTTGAACTAAATTTGAAAGTCCTGTATTATGTAGAATTATAGCGAATGATATTAAATTAATATCGAGAAATCAGTCATCCAGCGTTAGCTGGTGATGCTAAAGACATTCTTTATCATTTATGCCGAACACATTTTCAGTCTCAGATATGCAAATACAACATTTTGATTCAAATGCACAAAATCTGTCAAGTTACAATTATTTACAGTACCGTTCATAAAAAATTTGGTAAGTCATCGTCAAATCTGTTAAGTATTTAGCCAAATAATATTTGCACTGTATGAATTTCTGTCGTGTTTTTATTACAACGCACGTGGCTTCGGAATTTACGACGCGCAGGTTACATATATGGAAAGAGTGAGTGAGTGAGTGAGTTTTAGTTTTACGTCCCACCAACAGCTAAGGTCATACGGAGACGGGACCTCGGTTTAAAGACTCATCCGAAAGTCTCGAGAAGCCCGGGATCGATCCTGCGATCCCTGGTTTACAAGGCGAGTAGCGTAACCACTGCACCACGGAGGCTTCTGTATATATATGGAAAGACGCATTACGAAAACAGCCTATTAAAATACCACCAAAAAAGATAAAAACTTTCAGATAAAACATTCTGATAGTTTAAATATTTCTGCTCAAGATATAGTGTGTGGGAACTTGTTACAACGGTCCGGGCCAGGCGGTTCTAAAGCGTATTCACAATCTGTGTTTCTGAGAATCAGAATAATTGTCGTCTGCTTTGTCATCTGAAGCTTACTTAAAAGGTCATTTGGACCAATCTCAGACTGTCCCCTCTCTAGTCTGATCTGGGTTCACACTGTTTGACTATTTGCAAAAATATTAATAAAAAATGCTTACGAAGATGCAGCAGACAATATATACAGGTCTTCTTACGGTTGATAGTATGAATTTGCATGTCTCTGAAAAGAACAACAACCCTTTAAACCTCTTTTTCATGTGATCTGGATTTACACTGATTGCCAATTACCCAACACACAAGCCCAGTCTAGATTTTATTTTTACATAGCGCTCTGAAGTCAGAGGAAAAAGACAAACGCTGCTTTAAATAACAGGTTCCCGATTTTTGTACATACTCGTAATCAGCGCAGTCACGTTGACAACAGCTGGCGAACTGTCTAAATGTATTTTTAATATTTTAAAATAAATTGCTAGTGTCTGTGCATCTGTATTATTACGCAAACGCGCACGTACACGTATGTATGCACATAGCTCCGCCCCCGCTCATCGGGGCTTGCATAAATAGATAGACTGCAAGTTGCTCAAATGCTAAGCTGAAACCTACCGCTCATGAGTACTGGGAAACCGCTTAGAGGGTCTAAGTCTGCCCAGGCAAAGGGGTGCGAGGCGGACCGCCCATGCATATAAACCCTTTTGGTCTGATTGGACGGCAGGTCTGGAGATGCCATTTCATCTCAATGCCGGGTAAAAGTAACACACAGTTGGAAGCAACGTCTCCCAAATGACGTGTATTGTGTTGACGGGAACGTTAAACCTCAAACAGATAACCCAAAATATACGTTCAAATGGTTAATGCAGACACTTGCATTACTTCGTACACTATATCTGTAGTCAGCAAGCTCAACTCTGCACGGGTCTTCATGGCCTATTGGATAAGAACACTGACTCATAATCAAAATAAAAGGTCTCTCACTGCTGTGGGTTCGAGCTGGCTCGGATCACATGTGAGGCGCCAAGGTCAGGTGGTTTTTCTCAGGTTACTCCCGTTTTTGATTGACCATCGGAGTGTAACTGTTGGTTTTCTTTTGCTCCAGCATTTCAGTGGTTTCTTGCTGTCGAGTCCTCACCGTTGTCTCACCTCTGTGGTTCTTTGATTTTTTGTGTTCTCGGAGATGTTGCACTGATGAGTTAGGAGGCCTTCATGCGGACTGAACAAATTATTTGTCTAAATAGCGACGGAAGTAAGGGCGAGGATTGTGGCCACGTAAAATCGATTTAAGCCCCCCAGTGGAAATCATTCCACTGACCGTTCCAAGGCGGTTCTTCTGTGGCGGTTTATTTATAGTGTTGTTTGTTACTTACTGTGTGTGTAACTTGTGTCTTTTTATTTTGGATGGCCATATGCCCATTTTGTGGGAAAGTAACTGTCCTTATGGCCTTCCTTTGGTTAGGTTTCCATTATTGTCTGGTCGCTTAATGTTTGTGTTTCTTTCCCTTTGGTGTCTTTGATGGGTGGAGTAAGTTAATTGTATCAATTCCTGATTTTTGTTTTACTTCTACCTTGATCTTTGTGAAATAATCTTGAAAGTGCCGTTTAACCACCCTTAAAATATAAAGCTCAATAGAAGTGAAGGCAAGGATCAGGAATCGACACAATTACCCCACACATCCTATCCGACACTAATAGGAAGCTATAATCAGTACATATATGCAAAATAAAAGCTAAAAGGTTGCGATTGGAAACAAATAACACATAAAAAACGAAAATCGGAGATTCGGTTTTATTGAGTCTCTTTATACACAGCAATGTAGTTTGCAAGGATGCACACGCCTCCTTGCACCATATTTGATTTTCAATGTATCCAGAATGAGCTCAATGGTCCCAAAGGAAAAGAAAATATAATCTGCACTATGATGAAGCACGTGGAACGCTTTACGGCCGCCGTCTGGCACTTAACAATAGCTGCAGTGAGGTAAAATAAAAGCTAAAATGTTGTCTTTGGAAACAAAGAACACATAAAAGAACGAAAATCGGAGATTCGGTTTTAATTAGTCTCTTCACACACGGCAATGTAGTTTGCAAGACTGCATACGCCTCCTAGCTTAAGCAATATTCGATTTTCAATGTAATCAGAATGGGCTCAATGAACCCGAAGGAAATGAAAACATAATCTGCACTATGATGAAGCACGGGGAGACTTTGAGTCTGGTTGGGTCCATCGGGGTCTAAACTGTTGGGTTTCTTTTGCTCCAGCATTTCAGTGGTTTCTTGCTGACGAGTCCTCAGCGTGGTTTCATCTCTATGGTTGTTTTTTGTGTGTGTTCGTGGAAATGTTGCACTGATGAGTAAGGAGGCCTTCATGCGGACTGAACAAATTTTTGTCTAAATTGGAAGTAGGGGCGAGTATTATGGCCACGTAAAATCGATTTAAGACTCCCGGTGGCAACCATTTCACTGACCGTTCCAATGTGGTTCTTCTGTCGCGGTTTATTTTTGTTATGGTTTGTCTTTGAGTGTTTGTATCGCTTATATTTTATTTTGGTTAGCCTATTGGCCATTTGGTGGGAAAGTAACTATCCTTTTGGCTTTCCGCTAGTGGTGTTTCCGCTAGGGTCTGGTTGTTTCACGTTTGTGTTCTTTCCCTTTGGTGTCTCTGATAGGAGATTTGGGCTAATTGTATCGACTCCTAATAACTGCCTTCACTTCTATTTTAAGGGGAGACGCACTATAACAATAATAAACCACGACAGAAGCACCGTCTGCGAACGATAAACAAAATGCATTCCAGAGGTGGGGGGGGGGGGGGGGGCTCGAATCGATTTTACATGGTCATGATTTTCTTGTTTCCATCAGAACAACCTACAGAGAGACAATACTACTGTTAGTGCAGTCTGCTCATCACTCTTTGGCAATATGCAGGTGATGTATGCAGAATTAGGTTAAGCGAAGCAAAACACACCCGAATAAAAAGGTTGAATGTTCTGATTTATTAGTTTCGATGTGAAAACCAGACATTTCGAAATTCGCGACACAAACCAGCCAAAAAGAAAAATATGATAAAGTACCACTCACCGCAAAATGGCTGACGTAGCTCACAAATGGGCGCTAGATGCATATGCCTCGCCTGCTTTGGTTGCCCCATACCATTTCTTTCTCTGTGGACATTATTGATACATGTACAGCCCACCGACATATACATGGCAGTGACGTTTTTTCGTTTGGTTATTTGCTGTAAGATCAGTAAATTCTGCTCTGTTCATAGCAAAAAAAAACAAAAAAACGTAGTGACATAGAAAGTCACGAAAAAAGGAAACAATGAAAAACAAAAGAATTCCCGATTTCTCCTGACGACACTGACTCGTAAGTAGAAGTACAAAATGGATCTATGGAGTACAGCAGATGCATAAGACAAGGAAAAAATGGGCATCACGTGAACAAGTGCGTGAACTGAACACACCCATCCCTTAAACCTCACTTTATATAGAGAAAAATGGGGTTTACGTGGGTATACATCATTTTACTTGTTTTACTTATTACTTCTCCAAAACATAGGTTGAAGGTACTCATTAGAACCGCCTCGATGAGGCGTTTCTTACGAGCACCCACAACCTATGTTCGCAGAATAAATTTGAAAAAAAAAATCAGAGATTTTAATCTGAATCGTAGCCATTTTGAAGATGTAAAAATGCACTCTGTCGCACGGTAGTGCTATCATAATGGCAAAACATTCTGTATCATAACATAGGAGCATTTGAAAACTAAGCCTAACCATGGCTACACTTTGATTTCTTTGGCCAATTCGTGTTATCACTGCTCGCTATCTTGATATATAGCGCTTCAACTTCCTATGTATTAAAAATTCATACTGGCTTCAGTGGGTGAGATGGCCACTTTTAAAGACTTTCTGGTCGCAAACTTCTAACACAGGGACTTGAGCCACGTGCATTGTAATAAAAAATATGACAGAAATACAAACAGTGCAAATATATTTGGCTAAACACTTCACAGTTTTGACGAAGACTTGCCAAGTTTATGAACGGTAGTGTAAATAATTGTAACTTGACAGATTTTGTGCATTTGAATCAAAGTGTACTATTTGCATAGCTGAGACTGAAAATGATACAGAATGTCTTTAGCATCACCAACTTACGCTGGTTGACTGATTTCTCGATATTAATTTAATATCATTCGCTATCATTCTACATAATACAGGGCTTTCAAATTTAGTTCGCAGCCTGTGCGTTGTAATCGGTAACGAAGCTACGTGCGTTGTTTGTTTGTTTGTTTGATTTGAGGTTTAACGTCTCCGACAACACTGTAAAGGTCATTTTGGAGACGATGCTTCCAATTTTGTGGGACTTTTAGCCGACATTGAGATGAAATGACATCTCAAGCCCTGTATCGAAATATCAAGATTTTTCTTTTTCGCAAAAGATGTGACGAAAGTTGCATATAAGCTTTTGGATTTCATTATCGTTATTCGCAATTGATCGGCCAGAACCCCAGCCAAAAACGTGTAGTTACATAGGAAGACCGGACCAAAGTGAAAATACAGTTGAATCTGTGTTGAATGCCAAATTTCGTTTTGGGTCTGTTTTACCATATTCCGTTTTTCAAACTTTTTCTTGCAACAGACGAAGCTGCACATTAATAAAGTGGTCCGTAAGGCAGATGTCAGTATTGGGCTACGCTGTACAACAGTTAGATTAACGTAAAACAGTTTCTTACGTGCAGCGACGAACTGTCAGCCGCCGTTTTTCATCGAAGCCTATGCGTTCAAAATACGAAGCCTATGCGACCGCTACGTAGCCTGTGCGTATTTATTGACAATTTCGTTTATTTTTGTTTAAGGAATGGATTGACCAGTGTGGTAGCTGGTAAATATGTCATTAAATTTCGTTTATTTTTGTTTAAGGAATGGATTCAAGACTTAGGATCCGAGCATGTTTGGCAATAGCCTTCGTCATATGTGTGCTGCTGCAGGCGGGTAAGTGTACACAATCTTTTAAAGAGGATTCCATAAATATAAAAAAAATCAGCCGATGTTTTGAATGAATTGAAAACAATAAATATGCATGCATCTTATTTGTCAACATTAAATCAACTGTAAACGATTTTTACTCTCATAGAAAAATAGAAGCAAAACATTCTTTATTTATCAAGGACTTCCCTAAATAAGTAAGTAAGTAAGTAAGACTGAAAGAAAGAAATATGGGGATTATTAAGGCTTAACTTAAAACTTCGTCGATATAAAAAGATTAGATACAACATAAATGTTATACGACAGACTGCGTGCATGGTAGTTAACCCAATCATGGTTGACAACTTTGCTTCCCTCTTTGATTGCACGCCTCAGATTCTATGACGGTTCCAGCTTAAATGCTAATTTTATGTAATGTTGGGTGGTCCCTGATGCCCTGTCTCTGGTTGGGCCACTCGGAGGCTAACTTTTGGCTTTCTATTGCTCCAGAATTTTGGTTGTTTCTTGCTGTCGAGTCCTCACCGTTGTTTCATCTCCTTGGTTGTTCATGGAGATGTTGCACTGATGAGTTAGGAGACCTTCATGCGGACTGAATAAATTATTTTTCTACATCGCGACGGAAGTAATGGCGAGAATTGTGGCCACGTGAAATCGATTTAAGCCTCCCAGTGGAATTCGATGCACTGACCGTTCCAAAGCGGTTCTTTCTTCGCGGTTTATTTTTGTTATGGGTTGTCTGTGAGTGTTTGCATCGCTTATATTATTTTATTTTGGATAGCCAATTGGCCATTTTGTGGGAAAGTAGCTGTCCTATTGATGTTTCTATTAGGGTCTGTTGTTTCATGTTTTTATTTTCAGCTCACCTGAGTTCGTGCTCAAGGTGAACTATTGTGATCGGTCTTTGTCCGTCGTCCATTCGTGCGTGCGTCTGTCCGTCGTCAACTTTTGCTTTAAACGACTTCTCCAAAACTGCGGGACAGATTTTGAAATAATTTCACAGGAATGTTCCTTGGGTGACCCTCTACCAAAATTGCTCAAATCGTTCCGCTCGGGTGAACAAGATGGCCGCCAGGGCTAAAACAATAGAAAATCCTGTAAACGACTTGTTGCGGCGATTTTCCCGATGATGGATTTGCAACAAAAGAAATGAACTTCGATTGTAAGTTCCGAAATACTAATTTATTTTTGTTTTCTTACGATACTGATCCCTTCACTGAATGGCGACGTTTTCAACTCTCTGGTAACTAACGTTAATTATGACGTTAACAGGACGTTACGTCAACGACGTAACGTCATACGCCAGCGACGTAACGTCCAATTAAACAGCTATTTATATCGATAAAGTAATGTCTTTCGATTTAAAATAATGTCTCCTATCCATTTTCCCCTCCTCAAAATACTATTCATTTTGATCAATTGCTTTAGTGCTGTGAAGAAATACATGTAATAATGAAATATAGCTAAGTACTTTAGTACATTAATAAGGTTTGTCTCCACTATGAATTAGCCTTTATCTTAGTCTTAATTAGTTAATTCTCAGGAAATGAAAGTCAATGATTCTAATGTCCAGATTAATCTGACATTGTAACCTCCTTTTCTAGTAGACAGAGCCTCGTCACTGGCCGCACTATAGTACCCTGTCCAACTTGAATCTTGGCGACGCGAACCCGTCCGTCCTGCCCCGGGTAGACCTCCAGAACTCTACCTAGTGGCCAGTTTCCTCTTGACGTATCCGGAGAGATCACTAAAACGACATCACCGATCTTGATATCACGACTCTCATTGTTCCATTTCTTCCGTACACCGAGTAATGGAAGCCATTCCCGTAGCCACCTTTTCCAGAAATGCCGGACCAACTCTTGGATCCGGCGCCATCTTTTCCTTAGATTAAAGGGGTATCGTCAACGGATGATGGAGCGAACTGACCCCCAATTTGCCCATGCAGAAAATGATTTGGGGTCAGTGGCACGTCGTCTTCAGGATTCGCTGATTGGTACGTTAAAGGCCGAGAGTTAATCAGTCCCTCAGCGCCGATAACCGCCGTCATAAGCTCTTCGTCCGTTATGTCGGCATTGCCGAGGATAGCTTTTATTGCCTTCTTCGCAGACTTTATCATCGACTCGTGCACTCCACCGAAATGTGGAGCGCATGGAGGGTTGAAGTACCATTTTATGCCTCTGTTTGCTGCTGATTCTTTTATTTTCTCTTTATCTATCGCCGATAGCAATACTTTAAGTTCTGTATCAGCGCCTTTGAAATTTGTCCCATTATCGGAGTACATAGCCTCGGGAAGGCCCCTACGGCTTGCCATTCTGTAAAAGGCGTTTAAGAAGGAATCTGTATCGAGGCCAAATGCGACTTCTAGATGTACTGCCCTAGTGCTCATACAGGTGAACAAGCACAAATAACGTTTCTGTCGACGTTTTCCTCGACCCTGCACTGTTATAAATGGCCCTCCAAAGTCAACCGCTGTCCTTGCAAATGCCCTCAGTGATGCCTCTAGCCGCGATAGTGGTAATGGAGCCATGATTTGTTGACATGGTTTTGCTTTCCTTCGTCTGCATTCGGCGCATTCCTTTTCCCACTCTCGTATCACTTCCCTGCCAGAGATAACCGTGTAACGTGCTGATAGTGCTGCTAAAGTTTGATTGGTCCCGGATGCATGGTTCCCTTTCTCATGAAATTCTTTCACTATCAGCCTTGTTACCCAGCTTTTACGTGGAAGGATAACTGGGTGGCGAACATCATACGATAAGAACATCGCATGTTTCAAGCGTCCATTCGAACGCATCAGTCCATCTTCGTCAATCCTCGGTTGTAGCCCTATTAGTTTACTGCTTGAAGGCAATGGGTGCCCGCGCGATAATGCTTGCCATTCCTCTCGAAATTCTGAACTTTGTGTCTGCCTGATAAGCTGTATCTCTGCCTTCTTTAGTTCAACAGCCTGTAACTCTCCCGATGTTCTCTCTATCTTATGTTTCTGACAATTCCCCAAAAAGCGATTAATCCAAGACTGGATTCTTCTTAATTTAAGCCAGCTTGAATAGTTATTTGGATTGAGTAGAGCTCTGTCTTCAGTCGCACTCACAGCCATGTATGCAGATAAAGTCATCTCCCGACACCTACTGTCCAAAGAAGATCTCTTGATTTCCACGTCACCTGAGGGTTTTTCAAAAGCTTTATTCATAGGCCAGGCATTCTCTACCTGTCTGAGAAAATCTGGCCCTCTCCACCATGTACTACTTTTTACTAGATGCGCTGCCTTCATGCCTCTACTTAGCAAATCTGCAGGATTCAAGTTTGTCGGTACGTATCGCCATTTGCCTGGGTTCGTGTTGCTCTGTATTTCGCCCACCCTATTTGCTACGAAAGGCTTAAACTCCCTGCTCCGTCCTCGTATCCACCATAATACGTTAACACTAACAGACCAGAAGGTAGCTTGGCTCAACGGTATTTGAAGCACCCTCGAGATTCTCCCGGTAAGCCTTACACCTACAACTGCTGCCATCAATTCCAGCCGGGGGATGCTTGTCGACAATGTTGGTGCAACACGTGTTTTTGCGGCGACAATGTTGCTTGAAATGGTACCATCTTTCTGTATACATCTCGCATAAACAACTGCTCCATATGCGTCTTCTGAAGAATCTACAAAGGTATGAAGCGACATGGTGTCAGAAGATTCTGTTTGTTCTCCTAGACATCTCGATATTTTTAGCTGCTTTAGATCACCAAGTTCGCCGAACCATGCACGTGCAGAGTAAATCATTGGTTCTGGCAGTTCTTCGTCCCATTCCAAACCGGCGGTCCACATGTCTTGGAGAAGCATTTTTGCTCTGATAGTAAACGGTGCTAGAAAGCCGATTGGATCGAACAACGTAGCAATTTTTTTAAGAAAATTGCGTTTTGTATACATCATGGTGTTTTCGGGTGGGTTCTCTCTGAACACAAACACATCACGGTCTGCATGCCACCATACTCCTAGGGTTTTGGCACATGGAATCTGTTCTCGATCTAAGTCCACTTCCGCTTTCCGATCCTGTAGTGGAATCTGTGCTAGCACGCCTGGTGAATTGGAAAGCCATTTTCTCGCATGCATGCCAGCTTTTGATAGCAGCTGAGAAAGTTGGTTGTAAAGTTTGATTCCCATTTCATCATTCAGAACAGAGTCCATCGAATCATCCATGTATGTTGACTGAAGGATTGTTTCCGATCCTATGGGAAAATCACCCTGGTACATCTTGGCATGCTGCTGTAACACAAACTGTGCCTGGAACGGTGATGAGTTGACCCCAAACACGACCCGGTCGAACTCAAAGACGTCTGGGTTACTTTTATTGCTGGTTCCCCTCCATAGAAACCTGTGATATAATTTGTCCTCTTGTTTTATACCGATCCGGAGGTACATCTCTGCAATGTCGCAGACCAGAGCCACCGGAGAGCGTCGGAAACGCAAAAGTACATCAAATAGGTCCCTCTGTAATTTTGGTCCTTGGTGTATTGCATCATTTAGAGATACGTTACTGCATTTCGCCGATGCATCAAACACTATTCTAGTCTTTGTTGTATCTTTGTCTGGCCTTAGGACTGGAAAGTGTGGCAGATACCACTTTGATTGTGAGTGCTCGTGTTCCGGAACTTTTCTTATGTAGCCTTTTCTAATATAATCCTCGATTATTGCAGCGTACATTTTAGCGATGTCTGGTGACCTCATTAGTCTCTTCTCAGTATTTTCCAATCTTCGAAGCGCCATTGTATAATTGTCAGGTAATTCTGGTGTTCTTTCTTTCCATGGAATGGCGACCCGATACATTTGATTTTCATATGTCATTGATTGTTGCACTTTCTTCAACGCGGACTGTTCTTCTATTCTCACTATTGGTGTTTCTGCAAACGACGACGTATCTTCTATTTCCCAGAACCTTTTGAGATTTTCATTCAGCCTCTCTATTTCTGATATGTCCCTCGTAAAATATGTGGTTGAGAAACTTGTCTGCAATATTGGTCTACTAGCTATTCCCGGGTTTCCAATACAGGTCCACCCAAGCGGCGTAAGCCTTGCTATCGGTTCCCCTGGCCGGCCTCTTATCTCTTTGATTGCATACAGAAGATCTGCACAGTCAATGCCGATTAGAACATCTACTATGGGTCTTTTGGCTGTTCGTGGGAATTCAATTCTCTCTAGGTGATTCCAGTGCCTCTTGTACCTGTTTCAGTCAATAACTGTCATGTTTCCGGTGACCCTGTTCGTTGTGTATGCAGTGATACTCATGCTTACATTGCCATCAACGCTCTCCAAGCCGATGTTTACTGGTCTTGTCTCAAATGTTTCGATCTGGCCATTTAAAACGTTAACGGTCACCTTTTCTGTTTTTCCTCGTAGCCCCAGCTCCGCAGCTACATCTCCATTGACATACGTTTTCGTGCTGGCATCGTCTAATAAGGCATTTACCTGCAATGAACGATTGCCATTCCTCACAATGACTGGAACGGTCCGTAAAGCAACGAAGTCCGGCCTGTAATCGGTCTGTGCTAGCATAGTTGTCTGCGGTATTTGCCCTTTCACCTCCGTGCCAGAATTGACAGAGTCTTTGTTTAAACTATCAGAATGCGAAGGTCTTGCTTCCGATTCAGCAACCTGTTTTGGTATGGTATTGCTGCTTGTTTGCAGCATTCGTTCAGCTTCAGGTCGATAACTCTGTATGTGCAGCAGCCTATGGTGAAGCTCTCGGCAGCCATCTTTGCTGCATTGGCGGCTTCTTGGACATAATTTCCCGGAATGTCCCCCTGCCAAACAACGAAAACAAAGCTGAAACTGTTTTGCGACATCCCATCTTTCTGCAACAGTCTTCTGTATAAAGTTTTGGCATTTCCAAACACCATGTCGGGCTCCACAAAGTCGACAGGGTGAATACTGCATGCTACGATTCTGCATTTTGTCCCCGAAGAATGTCCGTTGATTCTTATAGTTTACGACTGGTCGCATTGACTGACTATCCCTAGATCTGCAGGCTACACCGTGAACGGTCTCGGCGGCCATTGTTTGAAATTCAGACTCCTGAATCACCCAAGTTCTTAAGGTTAGTACCGAGTCTGATAGCCTATTTTCAAATATCCACCTATTATAGCACGCCAGCATTGATTCCGGTAATTTTCTCTGTAATTTTGTGTACAGGGAGCCATCCCCAAGTTCGTGGTGCTGCCCTGCCTCTTTCAGATTCATTATCGCTATGTCCAATAAGTCAGCGAACTGTTCTAGATCTCGAGCATTTCCGTGTCTTATTTGGCGGAACTGTTCTAGTTCTTCAAGGTAAATGGCGATTTGGCGACGCTTACCTCCATATTTTCGATCCAAACGTTCTTTTGCCGCTTCATATGCACTGGCTGAATGTCCCAGATTTTCAATAGCTCTCAGTGCTTCTCCCGATAGATATTGGCGTAGTTGCAGCAACTTGTATTCGCCTGTCGCTGGAGCGCTGTCAATGCACGCCAGAAAAGCAGCTTTCCAGCTTTGGTAGGTTCGCTTGTCTCCCGTAAAAACTGGTATTTGAACACGTTTAAGCTGGCGCCATAGATCCTGTCCGATAGAGGGGGCATCGTAGCCGGCAGACTGTCCCGACATTGCTGCTCGGGTGCGTGTTTCAAATGACGCAGTATTAACTTCCATATCTCTTTCATTGTCTCTTTGATACAAAGTAGGGCCTGTTTTGTGTTCCTCAGAATTATGTTGACATGCCTGCGCAATGTTCGGCCATTTCGCACTGTGCGTGTTTGTACATGTATCAATAGGGGAACTGCCATATCGCTCAATGTTAATTGTCACTGGCATACTTTCCTTTGACAATGTTACCTTGGAAAATGTTTGTGACTGCACTGATGGTATGGTTTGTCTTGTCTCTAAATAGCTGTCGGTGAGATTCATCCTCTGTTGAAGATCAATTGAAAGTATATCAGACGTTAGACTTGAGTTGTCCTCCCGCGAATCCATGTATTCCCTTGCCATGTCGTTTGCAGTGTTGTAATCTTCTTCTATCTTTTCCATTTCACAAATCATATTCTTGCATTTTAGAAATTCCTTGTTTTTCATGTAAAAGTCTGAAAAGTTTGATAATACCTCCATGACAATTTCCATACAAATATCCAGTTTCTTCCATGCTTGTTTAACTTCATTGCGACTCGGCAAGTCCTGTTCTTCTAAAAGCAACAACAGTTTGTTCAGCGAACGGGTAAAGTTTGATTTCATTCTGCACTTATCCTTCTTATATTCTGCCTCTAACATAACGACGTCGACGTGGTTGTCGCTACCCTCCATATTGTTCCGATTTTCCGATGACGCTATTCAGGTTTATTCTATTTCTGTTGATTTCCCGATAATTCTAACCTCGCTCTGCTACCAAATTTTGTTGCGGCGATTTTCCCGATGATGGATTTGCAACAAAAGAAATGAACTTCGATTGTAATGTCGCAGGTGCAGTTTGGGATAAAGGAGTAACTCAGTCGGACTAGTTGATTTTATTTATAAAATAGGAGAAAAAGGGTGTCCTGCAACAAATACAAATAATTGTCATAGCTACTATAATATACTAATAAATATATATGACTTATGGATATTACATATATTCAACATAGCATGACAATACAAACTGTCATAACTATCCCTGAATAAATATAATAAATATAGAGAAGACTTTGTCGGTATGAATCGACAAATGTCAGACGACGACAACAATTCTTCGGACAGCCGGTGCATGATAATATATGAAATTATTCCAACCTCATGCACAAATCATATTAACATAAATAAATAAATATAGAAATTCTAAAATACAGAGAGGCAGATTAGACGTCACTGAGATAACTAAGATACAGATCAGACGGCTCAGCTTCACCGACCGAGCTGTATATTTGTCTCTCACAATTTATATATAAATTTACCTTGGTCAAGAAGCCGTATGATACAGTGGTTTGCATATTATGCGCTTAATAATCGAGGTCCTTGAATTGATCCCTGGCTCCTTCAGACATCAGACAAACCGCCAGACCAAGGCCTCATCTCTGCATGACCATAATAGTTGCTGGGACACATAATTAAAACTTCACACACATTGGTCTTATTAAAACTACATAATCTTGGGACCAGCACATAAAATATTGCAGCACAGGGAAAATATTAATGTTTCACTCCAGGTTTTACCGAAATCCCTTATATAATAACTATTTTCTGTATCGGAATGTGGGACACAGACCGACATAATGAACAATGGCTGGGACAACTCTTGTTCCTCTAAATAACCAATGCAACTACATAAAACTGTTCATGTACATACGTAAACTCACAAACTGAATGGCAAACATTGCAGACCCCGATCAGATGGCATCATCAGAATTCATCTGATCTGGTTCCACACTGTTTACAAAGGCAGAGATGTACATGACTAGCAGGACAAGGGATAAACTAAACCATGTTCTTCTATGGACAACTTGAAAGCATTTTGCTTATCAGCAATTTACATGTACAATGTAAATATTGGCCCATTCAGAATAAATACACAATTTCTGGTAAAATAATACTATTGTGGAAAAGGGCAAGCATTGGGGAATTACCTGGACTCATCTTAAAATAATACTACTATTGGATCTATATATCTATTTCTGAAATCATTGAAGACTTCAAATCGACTTGAAAACCAGCTGTACAAAATGGCTGTTCCAGAAATCATACAAAAAGATTTCCCGCGTGCAATAATTGTTATTGTGCATATTAAAAGTGACCAATCACACATACTGTTACTCACACATACGTTAAAAATCAATGGGGAAAATACCTTTGGCTATAATAAAAGAAATTCCATTGGTTGACCTCAAATGTCAAAAATAAACAATAATGAAGGCACTTTCGTTTTGCCACCGGAATATAAGCCGAAGTGACGAGGTGCAACAAACTACCGAAAAAGGCACAACCAAGACAATTCACCTTTACGAGTATATTACGAAAAGTAACAACTGTGACATTCTCCCCTGCTTAGAATAAAATGTCTCCTGACATTTTCAATATCAACAAAGTATGGAAATCACGACGCTGGATGTGATATGAAAAAAATTAAAAACTATACAATACCTGAAGTGTACACATTATAAGAATACCAATCAGTTAAATGATTCTGAAGAATCAATATCAGCAAAAATTGCTCCACACAGTATTCTACTTTTTACACTTTATATGAATACAATAATGTATCTCATGATTTCCAACGTTTAAAGAAAACACTTCATAACTGAACTATTCCTGAACAGTTCATGAAACATAGTAAATCAACATGAACATCCAGCAGGTTGTGAGTTATAACACAGCTACTATCCCCATTTAAACAGACTTTTACATATAAAATACAATGTATCTTATGATTGCTATAGAGCTTACCGCAACAACCACAGAAACATACACAGACAAGGATTTGCAAATACACAATTTTAATATATAATGTATCTTAAGACTGTAATGGATCTAACCACAACAATCAAAGAGACATTCAGACACTTAATTGCAAATACACATAAATTCACTGACTGACATTCTCCCCTGGATGGGAAAATGTATATAAAACACTTATATGCAAATACAAATAATTTCACTGACTGTGACATTCTCCCCTGAGTGGGAAAATGTAATTAAAACACAAATAAAATACATATTTAAACAAAGTACTCCTGTACATCTGGGTTTTCAATCAGTATCTGGCTGCTGACCCATTCGCCATAGCGGTTAGGAGCTTTTCTTACTCTGGTCGACCTTCTCGGGGATGGAGGCATTGCTGCTGGTAATTCAGATGCTTCTGGTGGATGTGACTGATCTGAGTCAGTCCCTATTGAATAAGGGTGTGTAGTGTCATCCACGAGAAATGCATCTGGAGTACCATCAGTTGTCTGCACTGAATCAAGATCAGATAAGGAACCTGATAATTGAATATTAGGACCATGACCTGAAATAGAAGAAGGAACTCTACTCCTTTGCTGAGACCTTCCACGCCTAGGTTGCAGGACGGGGTAAATAAAAGGTGTATTTGTGTCAGAATCAGAATGACTTGATTCTGAATCACCTGAAAATGTATCCCGCTGATTGGTGGCAACCCTTCTAGATCGTAGAGGCCTTGCTTGAGAATCTGAATTATCAGATTTTGCCGGAATAGCACTAAACGGTAGTAGCATATTCCGGTGTAGAGTTTTGACCACATGGTCACCAGATTCCTTTTGGACCTTGTAGACAGGGACATTTTTATTGGGGATTTTAACAACTACATATGGTGTTTTCTCCCATCTGTCCGCTATCTTATGCCTTCCCCGAAAGCCAACTTGCCTTACTAAGACTCTGTCGCCTACATCTAAAGTTGCTTCTCTGACTTTGAGATCATAGTGTCTCTTATTCCTGTCAGCACTTTTACGAGCTTCATTTGAAGCAACTTTATATGCAAACTGAAGGCGTTTCTTCAGTTTTGTTGCATAATGCTCCTTAGAACGGACTTTATGCTCCTCCGGGGACTTCAGACCTAAATAGGCGTCAATAGCAAGTCTGGGGTGTCTTCCAAACATAAGGAAGAAAGTACTATAACCAGTACTGTCATGGCGAGTAGCATTGTACGAGTGTACCAATGGAGCTACATATGATTTCCAGTCATCCTTCTGATGGCTCTCTAAGGTACCCAACATATTTAATAAGGTCTGATTGAACCTTTCCACCATACCATTCCCCATAGGGTGGTATGGTGTAGTTCTCGATTTTTCAATACTAGCCAGGCTGCAAAGTTCACTAATGACATTGCTTTCAAAATTTCTTCCCTGATCGCTATGTAAACGAGCAGGGAAGCCATAATGAACAATGAAATTGTCGAAGAGAACTTTTGCAGTGGTTTTGGCTTCTTGATTTCTAGTTGGAAATGCCTGGGCGTACCTTGTAAAATGGTCTGTAATGACCAGGATGTTTTCAAAGCCGCCCTTAGACCTTTCCAACGTAAGGAAATCAATACATAATAATTCCATGGGCTGTGTACTGACTATATTGCATAGTTCAGCACCAGGAGCTGGAATAATCTTTCTTCTTATGCATTTTTCACAATTCTGTACCTTGTTTACCACATCTGCTTCTAAACCAGGCCAATAAAAACGTGAACGAACCAATGACAGAGTGCGATCACGTCCCTGATGACCGACATCATCATGTAAATGTTGTAACACAATGCTATGAAAGCGAACAGGTAATACAAGTTGTTTTGTGTCAACACCATTCAGTACAGTAAACCTGTACAAAATATTGTCACACAAAGATAACTTGTTCCATTCTCGAAAGTATTTCGAAACCTCTGAACTTTCAGACTTTCTATCAATATCTTGTGGTTTATAACCACCTTTGATCAAATACATGACTCTGCCAATGGTTGGATCGGAAGCTTGTTCCTTTGCCCAGTCAACAGTTCTAATATCAGTAGAATCTACTGAATGATCTAAATGAGGATCAACAGAATCCAGAATAGTTGCATGACTAGTAACAACTAAATTTTCGGCCAAAGGACAACTGTCACGTGATACAGTAAGGGCATCACAAATTGCCGAAATAACATCTGGAAATAATTCCTCTGTATCCTGAGGTCTTCTAGAGAGTCCGTCTGCATCTCCATTGGATTTACCACTTCTGTAAACTAATTTAAAATTGAAACTACCAAGAGATGCTAGCCACCGATGACTTGTTGCATCTAATTTGGCTGTAGACAAAACATAAGTTAAGGGATTGTTGTCTGTATAGACAGTGAACTGATTTCCATAGAGATAGTCATGGAATTTGTCAGTCACTGCCCATTTCAGACAAAGAAATTCCAACTTATGTGCAGGATAGTGCTTTTCACTATTCCTAAGGCCTCTACTAGCGTACGCAATAACGCGTTCCAGACCGTCTTGTTCTTGATAAAGAACAGCACCAAGCCCTTCAGTACTGGCATCAGTATGCAGAATAAAGGGTTTTGAAAAATCTGCATATGCTAAAATAGGAGGAGAGGACAGTTTTTCTTTAAGGGAATTAAAAGCAAGCTCTTGAGCATCACCCCACTGCCAAGGAACAGACTCCTTCTTCTTCTTCTGTCCGGGAACTTTATGGGTACAATGGCCCACAAGTAAATCATTTAAGGGTTTAACGATTTTGGCATAATCCCTTATAAACCCCCTATAGTAGCCCGTGAAGCCTAAAAATGACCGTAATTCTTTTACGTTACTTGGTGCGGGCCAAGCAGCTAATGCCTCTATTTTGTCTGGGTCAGTTTTTACTCCCTCTTCACTTACCACATGTCCCAGATATTTAACATTCGTCTTAAAGAATTCGCACTTTGAGGGCTTTAACTTAAGACCATGTTGCCTTAATCTGCTAAAAACAGCTTCCAATCTGTCTAGATGATCCTCAAAATTTTCAGAGAAAATTAAGATATCATCTAAAAAGATTAGACATTCCTTCAAATTGAGTTCCCCCATAGTGCGCTCCATAAGACGTTGAAATGTTGCCGGTGCGTTAGTTAACCCGAATGCCATGCGATTACATTCGTAAAATCCCAGGTTTCCTACGCTGAAGGCTGTTTTATGTTTGTCTTCTTTCATTTCAACTTGCCAATATCCACTGCGCAAGTCTAATTTTGAGAAGAATTTTGCCCCTTGAAGTGTATCTATGGTGTCATCAATACGAGGCAATGAGTATGCATCTTTAACTGTACGGCTATTTAATTTGCGAAAATCTACGCAAAAGCGTAATGAGCCATCCTTTTTTCTAACAAGCACGACATTGGACGAAAATGGACTTTGTGATTCCCTTATTGCACCTGCTTCTAACATTTCTTTAAGATGTATACGAACTTCCTCATAAAGGGCTGGAGGAATTCTACGATAAGGCTCTTTGAAAGGAGTTTCATCATTAAGTTTTATTTCATGCTTAACAATGTCTGCTTTGCCAAGGTCTGTTGGACCTTTAGAAAATATACAAGACCATCTATTTAATACAACCTTTGCCTGCTCTTCCTGATCCGAAGTAAGATTTTCAGTGTCAACAGTGACGCCTAAATCTTCAAAAGATGTTGAATTTAAGTTTTCTTCCTGTTTTTGTGATAAATCAGGAGTCCAAGAATCAACTACCTTTACACCATTCAAAGAACAGAGAAGAGATTTTGGAGGAATCTCAATCACATGAGCAGACAAATTACAAACACGGACTGGAATTCTATTAGTCGTACCAGAATGTTTCAATTCAACAACACGAGGACAAATGGTCAAATCACCTGATAAAGAAGTGTCTGTATGCTCTGTAACCGCGTGTTAAAATGACCTACATTTCTTGCTATCCCATGCACAGTTTTAATCTCACCGGGAGCTAAACGAATACCAAAGTTGTTTGTAGTTTTGACTGGTATATTGTCATCACATATATTATCAAAAGCTAACTGCCATTCCTCAGGGACTGATTCCTCTAAAACTTGTGAGGAAGTATACTTTGAGTTCCTACAGCGATTAATAATATTAGTACCAATCAAAGATGGAACATTACTATTGTACGAAGTATCTGAAACAACTAACATAGGTATCTTGTCAGATAAGGCTCCAAAATGTGGAATCTTAATATCTGCTTCAATATAGCCAATGTATGGAATCTTACTACCATTGGCAGTTGTGACTGATAGACCAAATTCCGAAATATCATGTAAACTTGGTTTTGGACTCAAAGATTCATAAAATGATTGTGAAACTGAACTAATCATTGAGCCTGTATCTATTAAGCCATGTGTATTGACACCACAGATATTAATATCACTTTCATTAGATGAACCTATCATTCTTTCAAGTACAGTGGAATTTGACTTAGGGCTACTATAGGTGGTAGCTTCCTCTGGTCGCCCTTCAACAGAGGAAGTTAAAAGTTTAAATGTTGATCTGAACCATTTGAAGTACCACCACGGTTAGCACCACGGCCGCTAGTGCCACCGCGATAATTACTTCTGGACCGACCACCACCAAAACCGCCACGCGAAGTATCATTTTGGGAATCAATTGTGTTTCCCTGGTACCCCCGGCCAAAACCACCATGTGTGTTATTGTAGCTACCGCGTCCATAACCACCACGAAAATTGCCTCTCTGCCTGAAATTCCTACGGTTATAGTTTGTATAGCCGCCGCGCTGATCTTGAAAAGATCTGTAGGACGACGACTGACTATCAGCAGATTTCTGCTGATTTTCAAGTCGTTGTTCCATAGACTTCATTCTGCCCATTAAATCGGACAGCTGTTTTAAAATTTTGTCCTCTTTGGACTCCGTTTCAGCCTGTCCAGACTGCTGTTGGGCCTTTTGTTTCTGAGTAGGTCTCAGGCAACTGGCTTCCTCAGATTCTACTTTTCGAATCTCTTTTAGTAAACATTGAAATTCAAAAATACTGTCATAAAGATGACGGGTAGAATTTTTCAGTTGCTGGGATTTAAGCCCAGTCCAAAATTTACTACGAAGGATGGAATCTTTTGCTGAAAATTCAATGTGGCCATGAGTAACTGCCCTTGACAGTGTTTGCTCAAGACGCGTCCCATATGACACTATAGATTCAGAATCTTTCTGAAAGTCATTATAAAATGTTTGCATCAGGGTTGCACCTGTGCTCACAATACCATAAAACCCTTCTAATTTGGCTAAAATTTCCTCAACAGATGCATTTTCCCCAAGAGGTATAATTACATCTCTCGCAGAACCTCTGAGAGAGTTTCTTATAGATTGTAATAAGGAATATTCAGGTAATTCCTGAATATTTCCTAAACATTTCACCTCTAAGCTCCATACTTCATATGTAGCTTCTCCCTTTTGTGGTACTTCCGAACCACTGAAAATGGGGAGTTTGGGGAAAGAGAACTTTTGTGGCACATAAGTGACATTTTGACCTTGTGATGCATTAAAAGGTTGATGCATTGTTGGGACAGGGGAAGGTGTAGTAAGGGGATTTTTAAATGTAAATTTAGGTTTAGCACCTTGTGATACTGGGTTTGAAGGTAATGCTGCCCGGGGAGTACTTGTAAGAGTATTAAATCTAAATTTGGGCTTAGCAGCCTCAGATACTGGGTCTGATGGTAATGTAACCCGAGATGTACTAGCAAGTGCACTTTTCTTAGCTAATGCTAAAAGGGCATCATAATCTTCTTTACTGAGTACTTTATACTCAGAGCTAGCTTTAACTTTTGTCAAAGCTTCTTCCAGTGCCTTATCAGTTTCATCCCCCGTTGCTCTACCTGTAGCTCCTTCAGATTTATTCAAAGACATTATGAAAAATAATGCTTTATTTCAACAGGGTATTTGAAAATACTTTAAATTATATTATTGTCACTAATAGTGGACTTGTACTGATAATTTACAAAAAAAAATTGACCAGAAATAAAACAGCAAACTGTTGGAAGACTCAAGTGAGGCTATGCAGTAATTGTTCTTGACTGATGGTTGAATGATGGTTAAGCACCTGACGGGGAAGAGACCCTACCTACTGCGCCACCTTCACTCAATAAGTATCAGCAAAGAACAAAAACTACAAGGCTAAATTCACTTGCAATCTACAAATATTTGAGTGATGATCTTTTTCATCCAACAGTAAGCTAGATCCGAATTTGGATGAATACCATCTTTGTACAAAGAAAAATCTAAACTGGACCTACTGCTAATATCACCATGTGCTTTTCTGTCATTTTACAGATCTCTTTTGAAATTTAGTGAATTAACACTATTAGCTTTATTTACTTCTTGAATAAAGTCATTGATCAAAGCAATTCTGTCAGTTAAACGGAAGTCATTTTCTTTGAAACTGGCATAATTTTCATTTCCCAAATATTTGTTATAGAGCTGAATGGAATAATAAGGTATTTTTAAGAACACTATTTTAACAGTTGGAAAGTGAGACACAAAGGCAAGATATTTTCTAATTTGATCCTCAACATAAGTAACTGCTGCACTATCTGAACTGTGCCTTAAATCTATATAATTCCTTCTTACTTTTCTTTTATTACTGTCAGTATATATAACTCTAATTTTCACAGTAAGATCACAAGTACCCAACCAAATGTATAATACAACATGCTTGTAAATATTAACTTTTCTTTTAAGATTATTTTTCAGCCAAAAGTACTGATCTAAGAACCTTAATCCACCCCTACAAGCAAAATCAATTGAATAACCTTTTTCCTCTATTATATGAGCATGCTGTTTCAAATAATTTCTTTTGCTATCTGACACAAGGATAGGCTTATACTTCAATGGTCCTCCAAAATTATTTGGGCGTTTATTATATTTCACTACTCTGTGTTTACTCATAACAAATATAATGACTGAAATAGTGTTGACAGATATTAAACTCTAGTCAAAACCATGTTATTGAAATACTGAAGAACTAGGGTCTGAATCACAGTTTAAATAAACATATTTCTAGTACAAAACAAATCACCTACCTCAGTTCACATAGTGTGCACTTGGGATTCAAAATTCAAGGCAACAAGGAGGGGTAAGCATTCACTAGAACTAGGCTACATGGGAGTATGGCAACCTACAAAAGTAACATCTCCAATAGAACCCAAAATATCACAGTCAGGAATTAATCTAAAATAGTAGAATAAAATATTCTCTTACAGGCATCAGCATTCATCCTGTGGAGTGAAGTGTGTTAGAAATAAGGCATGCAAAAAAAAAATAAGTGCAGTTGTGAAACATGCATTTACACTAAGCCTTACAGTTACACTGTGTCTAAATAATACAAATACAGACAGCTATATAATGTGTAAATAATGCAAACACTTAGACAATATAATTCATAGTGATTAACTGTAGACTACTCAACTAAGCTGAAATTAGATAGAGTCTATCACCAGCACACTCAAATTCTGTTTGTAAATGCAGTGACATTTCAAACTATGAGAAAAAGATCATGAAAGGTCTATATTGCATTAAGCTATCTGAAAAAGAAACATTGTATCTAACTATTATACATCAACACAGAAATCCTGTTAAAATATAGCACAAACACACACAAGCACATATACATAATACTGATAAGAGATAAATAATAAAATAGAAACAGTTCGGCTGTCACGTATGTGCCGTAATAATCAAAGTTGAAAGAACCATCATCTTGACAGTGATGTCTTTATAATATCACTAGTTGATGGCTAGTGTTTATAGATAATACTCTACGCGCATGGTAGTTATGTTGAAATTTATGCAAGCTTGCTTAAATATAAATTAGACTTAAGATTTTAATTTTCACGGGGCCGGCCATATTCGCGTACTGCAGTAAAGATATGTTGTGAGAACTATATTTATCACAGATACACGAACAATAATTCACAGCAGAGAACATCAGACATCACGAATAAAACACAGTAGTGGACATCAGACATCATGAAGACACAGACATCAAATACAGCCAGAACACCCTCAGTTTATCTAGTGGATTCGTTGAACCGATTTGGTGGGCGCCATTTGTCGCAGGTGCAGTTTGGGATAAAGGAGTAACTCAGTCGGACTAGTTGATTTTATTTATAAAATAGGAGAAAAAGGGTGTCCTGCAACAAATACAAATAATTGTCATAGCTACTATAATATACTAATAAATATATATGTGTGTGTGTGTGTGTGTGTGTGTGTGTGTGTGTGAATTCGGGTTTAACGTCGCTTTCAACAATTTTTCAGTCATATCACGACGGTGTCTGGTTGCGACAGGGAGCTCAATGCTCACGTTTATAGTGCTGCCTCACTGAAGTATCATGTCCCAGACACATTACATGATACCACACCCAGTCACATTATCCTGACACTGGATCGACCAGTCCTAGCTCTTCCCCGTAAACCTGAGTGCCAAGCGAGGAGCAGCTAGTACCATTTTTAACGACTTTGGTATGTCGCGGCCCGGGATCGAACCCCAGACCTCCCGTTCCCCGGAGCGGACACTCTACCAACTGAGCTATCGGGGCCGGTAATAAATATATATGACTTATGGATATTACATATATTCAACATAGCATGACAATACAAACTGTCATAACTATCCCTGAATAAATATAATAAATATAGAGAAGACTTTGTCGGTATGAATCGACAAATGTCAGACGACGACAACAATTCTTCGGACAGCCGGTGCATGATAATATATGAAATTATTCCAACCTCATGCACAAATCATATTAACATAAATAAATAAATATAGAAATTCTAAAATACAGAGAGGCAGATTAGACGTCACTGAGATAACAAAGATACAGATCAGACGGCTCAGCTTCACCGACCGAGCTGTATATTTGTCTCTCACAATTTATATATAAATTTACCTTGGTCAAGAAGCCGTATGATACAGTGGTTTGCATATTATGCGCTTAATAATCGAGGTCCTTGAATTGATCCCTGGCTCCTTCAGACATCAGACAAACCGCCAGACCAAGGCCTCATCTCTGCATGACCATAATAGTTGCTGGGACACATAATTAAAACTTCACACACATTGGTCTTATTAAAACTACATAATCTTCGGACCAGCACATAAAATATTGCAGCACAGGGAAAATATTAATGTTTCACTCCAGGTTTTACCGAAATCCCGTATATAATAACTATTTTCTGTATCGGAATGTGGGACACAGACCGACATAATGAACAATGGCTGGGACAACTCTTGTTCCCCTAAATAACCAATGCAACTACATAAAACTGTTCATGTACATACGTAAACTCACAAACTGAATGGCAAACATTGCAGACCCCGATCAGATGGCATCATCAGAATTCATCTGATCTGGTTCCACACTGTTTACAAAGGCAGAGATGTACATGACTAGCAGGACAAGGGATAAACTAAACCATGTTCTTCTATGGACAACTTGAAAGCATTTTGCTTATCAGCAATTTACATGTACAATGTAAATATTGGCCCATTCAGAATAAATACACAATTTCTGGTAAAATAATACTATTGTGGAAAAGGGCAAGCATTGGGGAATTACCTGGACTCATCTTAAAATAATACTACTACTGGATCTATATATCTATTTCTGAAATCATTGAAGACTTCAAATCGACTTGAAAACCAGCTGTACAAAATGGCTGTTCCAGAAATCATACAAAAAGATTTCCCGCGTGCAATAATTGTTATTGTGCATATTAAAAGTGACCAATCACACATACTGTTACTCACACATACGTTAAAAATCAATGGGGAAAATACCTTTGGCTATAATAAAAGAAATTCCATTGGTTGACCTCAAATGTCAAAAATAAACAATAATGAAGGCACTTTCGTTTTGCCACCGGAATATAAGCCGAAGTGACGAGGTGCAACAAACTACCGAAAAAGGCACAACCAAGACAATTCACCTTTACGAGTATATTACGAAAAGTAACAACTGTGACAGTAAGTTCCGAAATACTAATTTATTTTTGTTTTCTTACGATACTGATCCCTTCACTGAATGGCGACGTTTTCAACTCTCTGGTAACTAACGTTAATTATGACGTTAACAGGACGTTACGTCAACGACGTAACGTCATACGCCATCGACGTAACGTCCAATTAAACAGCTATTTATATCGATAAAGTAATGTCTTTCGATTTAAAATAATGTCTCCTATCCACGACTTCTACTCCTTAACCAGTGCATGGATTTTAAAATAATTTCACAGGAATGTTCCTTTGGTGACTCTTTACCAAAATTGCTCAAACCGTTCCGCTCGGATGAACAAGATGGCCGCCAGAGCTAGAAATAGAAAAACCTTTTAACGACTTCTACTCCTTAACCAGTGTATGGATTTCAAAATAATTTCACTGGAATGTTCCTTGGTTGACTCTCTACCAAAATTGCTCAAATTGTTCCGCTCGGGTGAACAAGATGGCCACCAGAGCTAAAAATTGAAAAACCTTTAAACGATTCTCCTTTACCAGTGCACGGATTTTGAAAACATTTCGCAGGAAGGTTCCTTGGGTGACTCTCTGCCAAAAATGCTCAAACCGTTCCGCTCAGATGAACAAAATGGCCACCAGAGCTAAAAACAGAAAAACCTTTAAAACGACTGACTCTCTGCCAAAAATGCTCAAACCGTTCCGCTCAGATGAACAAAATGGCCACCAGAGCTAAAAACAGAAAAAACCTTTAAAACGACTTCTCCTCCTTAACCAGTGCATTGAGTTTGAAATAATTTCACAGGATGGTTCCTTGAGTGACCCTCTACCAAAATTGCTCAAACCGTTAATTATGCTCGGATGAACAAGATGGCCACCAGAGCTAAAAATAGAAAAACCTTTAAATGACTTCCCTTAACCAGTGGATGGGTTTCAAAATAATTTACAAGAATGTTCCTTGGGTGACCCTCAACCAAAATTGCTCAAATGTCCCGCTAGGATGAACAAGATGGCAACCAGAGCTAAAACTAGAAAAAATCTTTAAATGTTTGTCTTCTCTTCGTTAACTATTGGATGCATTTTGAAAAATAAAATGCACAAGAATGATCCTTGATAGACCCTCTACCAAAATTGCTCAAACTGCTCTGCTCGGATGAACAAGATGGCCACCAGGGCTAAAAATCGAAAAAAAAAACTTTAAACGACTTCTGTCCCTTAACCAGTGGATGGATTTCAATATAATTTCACAGGAATGTTTCATGGGTGATCTCTATTAAAATTGTTCAAACAGTTCTACTGGGATGAAAAAGGCAGCCGCTAGAGCTCATAATAGAAAAAACTTTTAATTAACTTCTCCTGCTCAACCAGTGGATGGATTTCAAATTAATTTCATTGTGATAATACACGCGTATGTCTTAGTGCATTTTTCATATCTCCAAAATGGCAACTTTGCTGATGAAAATCCATGATATTTTTCTTATCAATGCTCGAAACATAGTTTGGTGGTCGTTAGAACAGCCTCATTGAGGCCGTTCTAACGAGTACCCATGGAGTGGGGTTTAGTGGGTCTTCATTTCACAAGACTTGTTTTAAAATTGCTCAAACCATTGTGCTTGTTTGAACAAGATGGCTAAAATTATAAAAACCTCCTTGTGTCCACCAAAATTGCTCATGCCCTGTACTCTACCATATGTTATCTTCAATTTCATTTGTACAATATGGATCAGGTGAGCGATCCAGGGCCATCATGACCCTCTTGTTTCCATTTGGTGTCTCTGATTCGAGCTGTGGGATTTAGTATTGATTCCTGATCATTGCTTTCACTACTATTTACTGTATCGATTCCTGATCGCTGCATTAATTTCTATTTTACTGAACCTTTTTTTGAGGTTTTGTCAAAATATTTCCAAAGGCTTGGCAGTAAATGTCAATTTTCAATTTTCCCCATTGTAAGTCAGTGGGAACTCTTAAGTTGCCATAGGAAACAAACAAAAGAGCCGAATTTAAAATAAAATCAAAAATATAGAACTTTTTGCGGTAAGAATGGTGAACATATTTGAGTGTGTGTATCGCTTATATTATTTTGCTTTGGATAGCCCATTGGCCATTTTGTGAGACAGTAACTGTCCTTTTGGCTTTCCGCTAGTGATGTTTCCATTAGGGTCTAGTTGTTTCATGTTTGTGTTTCTTTCCCTTGGTGTCTCTGATGGGAGCTGTCGGTTAATTGTATCGATTCCTGTTCATCGCCTTCACTTCTATTTTGTGTTTTTTTAGCTCACCGGAGCCGTGGGGATGCTGATATGGAAGGCAGTTGTCGTTCGTCGTCGTCCATCAACACATTCAAATAACATCTCCTCTGAAGCCACTGGGCCGATTGAGCCCAAATTGTATCCGTAGCATCTTTGGGCTGGGGGATTGAAAGTGTGTGTTCATTTAGCTCACCTGAGCACGAAGTGCTCAAGGTGAGCTATTGTGATGGCCACCAGAGCTGAAAATAGAAAAAAAAAACATCTCGTCCTAGGCTAATGGTTCGATTTCAAAATAATTTCACAGGACTGTTCCTGGGGTGACCCTCTACCAAAACTGCTAAAACAGTTCCGCTCCGCTTAACAAACTGGTCACCAGAGATAAAAATATAAAAAAAACTCTAACGACATCTCCTCCTAGGCTAATATTTCAAAATTATTTCACAGGAATGCTCCTTGGGTAACCCTCCACCAAAACTGCTAAATGGTTCTGCTCCACTGAACAAAATGGCCAGCAGAGCCAAAAATTGAGTCAATGGTACAGTTTCAAACCCAATTCACAGAAATGTGTCTCTTTTATTTTTGCACCAGAAACTTGGTTAAACGGTATGGCTCATATTAGGTCTGTACCATTGAAACATCCCATCTCAAAGTAGGTACTATTGTACTGATATCGATGTTTTAGGGGCGGTTTGGTGAGGCAAAGGTGATGTGTATTTTGCCTTACTGAGGCATCAAACTGATATTGGCGTACAGTAGGACAAGGCCTTTGTTTTTGTCTTTCTCTACTATCACTCACTTTCTCCCTTTCTCTGGGAGTCGAAACAAAATGACTCACTAGGTTTGCCATGTCATTGTAATCAGCCAAAACAATCATGTACTGATGACTGCTTAAATTGCTGAAATGGGTTTGCTCTGATGAAAAATCATCATATGACTGCAGCGGCAAAGACAGAAAAATCATTTAAGAGCATCTTCTCCAATGTCTCAGTTTCCAAAAGTTCCTTGAGTGACTCCTCTACCAAAAGTGGTTAAGTGGTTCTGCTCCTCTGTACAAAATAGCTGTCTGAGCCTAATCGAATTGGGTCCATCATGGACCTCTTTTTATGAAAATAGGCTCATTAGTTTGGATGCTATGGCAACAAACAGTTTTCATAGACATACAATGGGAAAAATTGAAAAATGGAATTTACTGCCAACCCTTTGCAGATATTTTGAAGAAAAAAAAACTGACATAGAAATGTTCCTCAAGCAAACATGCGATCTGCTATGTGATTTTTGGATCGCCGCTAATTTTTATTTGTTCTCATGGAAATCAAAATGCAAAAAAGGAGAGAAATAATACTTAAAAATCATCTTCGCAGAAGCCATATGCTCAATGAGGCTGAGAATGTAGACTGGGAATATTCACCATATTTGCCTTTACAGGTTCTGTGTCTTTTGCTCACCAGAGCCGAAGGCTTCGTGGGGATCTTATAGGATAGGTCTGATGTCGTATGTCGGCTGACGTCAACAGTTTCAAACGACAACTTCTCTGAAGCCACTGGGCCGATTCAGCCTAAATTCATCTGTATCAACATTGGGAAAAGGGATTGAAAGTTTGTGTGTGTGTGTTTTTTTATATAAAATTCAGCTCATTCGTTTGGTTGCTATGACATCAGAGAGTTTCCATTGGCTTATAATTGGAAAAAATGGGGGAAAAATGGCATTAACTGCCAAATAGAAGTGGTAGCAATGATGAGGAAGCGTTCCAATTGACCCACAGCTCCCATTAGAGACACCAACGGGAAAGATACACAAACATGAAACAAGAGACCCTTTCCAGATATTTGTAACAAAAACTTCCATGGAAATGTTCCCTAAGCAATCTTCTATCTGCCATATGATTGTAGGTCTACTGCTCACTTTTGTTGGTTGTCATGGAAACCATAATGCAAAAAAATAGAACAAAAAATACTTAAAAATCTTCTCCTTATGAGGCTGAGACTATATGAAAATGTCCACTTTGTTTACTTCAAAAGGTTTTGTGTTTTTGTTTTATGTCCCCGGTAGCGATAGCGGGGACATATTGTTCTTGCCAAGTATGTTGTTTGTTGGTTGGTTGGCTTGTACGTGGACAACTTTATCGTTGGTCATAACTTTTGAACCGTTGGAGGTAGAGTATTCATAGTTGGTATGAAGGTTCCTTGTGACAAGAGCTTCACATTCATGCAAACATATTTGACCTGTGACCTTGACCTTGACCTTTGACCTACTTAAAAGAAAAAAATAACATTGGTTATAACTTTTGAACCGCTTCAGATACAGCCTTCGACGTACAGGTCATTCTGTAAATAACATTATTATACAACCAGTGGAAAAACTTTATTACGATGCAAATTCTACATCTTGGTTCAAAATAATCAAAAGACATGAAGCTGAACTGAAATGGATTAAATTTTTACAGACCCCTTTTCCACTGGGATTTAATGACAACATTTATCATGAGGGTAATATTTCCAGAATGCCGGACTTTGATATTTTCTCACTCCTGGAATGTCGAAAACGCAGAACTAGATTTCACGGCACCAGGAAAAATGGTAACTTTAAACGTAAATCACGTGCGTTTAAACGAAACAATACTAGACTGAAGTGACTGTCAATTATATTATTAAATCATGGACGCCACTCTATGCTTTCATTTTTAAGTTCATTACCCGTTTCTGTTTTACGTCTTCTGGACACCGAGGCGAATAAATTCTACGATAGTTCTCATCAGTTATATGATGCGGCTCTCTTAACTAGAGGCTATACTCAGCATACTCTCCGTCCTTACATTGATTCTGAAATTAATCATAAACGTCATTTCTTCAAAATATCCTTCATTAATAAGGGTATGGATTTTATAGATTTGCCCAGTATCTTCCGTGAGAGATCGGTGCTTTCTTCCATTCCTGCTTATTTTCAAAATACTGAAACACCTATAATTTGCTATAAATATAACAAACCTGTTAGATCTATCATTTTTAATTTCAATAAACTTGTTTCAGATCTTGATATTGATACTAATACTCCTGATTCATGTGATTGTAAAAACTCAAAGTATTGCTATCCTGCTGCTGGTCATGTAATTACTGGCAATTTGAAAATTATTCCTGATTCTAGGATAAGGAATATAATTTCTAAAGGACCGAAATATCGGTTTCCTTCTAAAATTGATTTCAGTAAATGTAGAGATGAAATCGCTGCTTCCTTGAATGAATTCGATAATCGATGGTGTAAGCGAGAGTATGTTGAGTGTAAAGCCCTAAAGGACTGGAAACTTAGCATTTTAAGACTAGTGAATAAACGCATTTCTTTCTATTCTCAAAATACTAACTTATTACCTCCTAAGCCCAAGACGTCTTTACGTCATCTTAAACTAGGTATTCAAGAATTTCATAAGAAGTTTGTTTTGGCCCCTGCAGACAAGGCCGCTAACAACGTCGTTGTTGTGTGACGGCTCCACTATGTTAACACGCTTAAGCAGGAGCTTGGTGGTACTAAGGCCTATGAACTTCAGCCTTTGGCTGAAGAGAGTGCTATAGTAGATAAACATGTTTGTCTTTCAGCCACCAAGTTTGCTGTGTGTGTTAACGAAGGCCAAGACAAGCTTCCTACGCTATACTGGTTACCAAAACTTCATAAAAAACCTTACGGTTTATTGCAAATTCTAGTTCTTGCACTACCACTGAACTTTCTAAATTATTAACTTCCTGTCTTACTGCTATTAAAACGCATGTAATTAAATATTGTGATAAAGTCTTTGAAAGATCAGGAAGAAATCTGTTTTGGTCTATAAAAAATTCGAATGAGGTTTTAAATAAATTGAAATCTAGACAGTTTCGTGCTTCTAGTCTGTCTACCTACGATTTTTCCACTCTTTACACTACACTTCCTCATAATCTTATAAAAGAAAAGCTTAATGATTTAATTGAATGGGCTTTTCACAGAGAAGATTCTCTCTATCTTGCATGTAATGTCAGAAATGCATTTTTCACTTCTAAAGAGCATAAGAATTATACACTTTGGTCATGTCAGAAAGTGTGTGATGCCCTCACCTTTCTACTTGACAATATTTATATTAGATTCGGTACTAAGTTATTTAGACAAATTGTGGGTATTCCGATGGGTACTAATTGCGCACCTCTTGTGGCTGATCTGTTCTTGTATTGTTATGAAAGAGACTTCATTTTGTCGCTTTCCATTGATAACCAATCTGAAATTATTGAAGCTTTTAGCTCTACTTCTAGATATTTAGATGACTTATTAAATATTGATAATACCTATTTTGATGGTTTGATCAGTCAGATTTACCCCCTAGAACTTCAGTTAAATAAAGCAAATTCTTCTGATACCGAGGCCCCGTTTTTGGATTTACATCTATCTATTGTAGATGGATTTGTTTCGTGCAAAATTTATGATAAACGCGATGACTTTGATTTTGAGATTGTAAATTTTCCTTTTTTGGATGGTGATGTTCCTCGTGCGCCATCCTATGGCGTTTATATTTCGCAATTAATTCGATTTGCTAGAGTGTGTAGTCATGTAACTGACTTCAACACTCGTAATAAATTATTAACGGCTAAACTCCTTAATCAGGGTTATCGGTACCATAAACTACGCAAAGCCTTTTCAAAATTTTATAGACGCCATTCTGATTTAATTTCAAAATTCAATATTGGACTTAAATCTCTTCTGCAACAAGGTCTATCGGAACCCGAATTTTATGGTGACTTAGTATATAAATTCAGAAAAATATATAACCGCAATGACTTCAGCACCCAATTTCGTAAAATCATTCTTCGATATAAAAAGATTGGGTACAACATGGATATTATATGACAGACTGCATGCATGGTAGTTAAACCAATCATGGTTGGCAACTTTGCTTCCCTCTTTAATTGCACGCCGGTGGGTCAGGCCTCAGATTCTATGACGGCTCCAACGTAAAGGCTTATTAAAAATTAAAGAGATAATGTTGGTTGGTGCCTGATGCTCTGTCTCTGGTCGGGCTCATCGGAGTCTAACTGTTGGTTTTCTTTTGCTCCAGCATTTCAGTGGTTTCTTGCTGTCGAGACCTCACCGTTGTCTCACCTCTGTGGTTCTTTGATTTCTGTGTTCACGGAGATGTTGCACTGATGAGTTAGGAGGCCTTCATGCGGACTGAACAAATTTTTTGTCTAAATCGCGACGGAAGTAAGGGCGTGGATTGTGGCCACGTAAAATCGATTTAAGCCCCCCAGTGGAAATCTTCCACTGACCGTTCCAAGGCGGCTCTTCTGTGGCGATTTATTTATGTTGTTGTTTGTTACTTACTGTGTGTATCACTTGTGTCTTTTAATTTTGGATGGCCATATGGCCATTTTGTGGGAAAGTAACTGTCCATATGGCCTTCCTTTGTTTAGGTTTCCATTATGGTCTGGTCGCTTAATGTTTGTATTTCTTTCCCTTTGGTGTCTCTTATGGATGGAGTAAGTTAATTGTATCAATTCCTGATCTTTGTTTTACTTCTACTTTTCATATTTGGCATGTATGTACCTTGTGACAAAAGCTTAACATTCATGCACCTTTGACCTATTTAAAATAGAAAAATAACATTTTGGTCATAACTTTTGAACCATTTGAGATACAGCCTTCATATTTTGCATGTATGTTCCTTGTGAGAAGAGCTTTACATTTACACAAAACGTTTGACATGTGAGCTTGACATTTGACCTACATAAAAGAAAATTTCAACATTGGTCATAACTTTTGAACCGTTTGGGATACAGCCTTCATATTTTGCATGTAGGTTCCTTGTAACAAGTGCTTTACAGTTATGCAAAAATGTTTGACCTTGACCTTTGACCTTCGTAAAAGAAAAAATAACATTTTGGTCTTAACTTTCGAACCGTTTGGGATAGAGCCTTCATATTTGGCATGTATGTTCCTTGTGATAAGAGCTTTACATTCATGCAAACGTTTTTGACCATGACCTTGACTTTAGACCTACTTAAAAGAACAAATAAAAGTGTTCGTAACTTTGGAAGCGTTCAAGATGGGGTCTTCATATTTGGCATGTAGGTTCCTTGTGACAAGAGCTTTACGTGCCTGCAAAATTGTTTGACCTGTGACCTTGACCTATAACCAACTTTAAAGAGAAAAATATTATTGTTCATAACTTTCGAACCGTTTAAGATAGAGCCTTTATATTTGGCATGTAGGTTTCCTGTGCCGAGGGCTTCCCACTAAAACCAAAATTTTGACCCGTGACCTTGACTGTGAACTGTGACCAACTTTGAAAAAAAAAATGACCATACCCGGGGACATGTTCGTGTTTCACAAACACAGCTTGTTTTATAATTAAATTCGGCTCTTAAGTTTGTTTGCTATGACAACTTAAAAGAGTTCCCATTGAAAATAGATATTTTGACAAAACCTCAATAGAATTGTTCTGTTAAATAGAAGCGAAGGCAATTATCTGGAATCAATACAGTAAATAGAAATGAAAACAATGATCAGGAATCGATTCAATTAACCCACAGCTCCCAGCAGAGACGCAAAAGGGAAAGAAACAGAAACACGGAACAACAGACCCTAATGGTACCATCAAAAGCGGAAATCCAAAAGAGCAGTTACTTTTCCACGAAATGGTCAATTGGCTATCCAAAACAAAAAATATAAGCCATACAAACACTCAAAGACAACATAACAAAAATAAACCGAGACAGAAGAAACGCCTTGGAACGGTCAGTAAAACGAATTCCACCGGGAGGCTTAAATCGCTTTAGCGTGGCCACAATCCTCGCCCATACTTCCGTCGCGATTTAGACAAATAATTTGTTCACTCGGCATGAAGGACTCCTATATAGAAGTAGAGGCAATGATCAGGAATCGATAAAATTAACCCACAGCTCCCATCAGAGACACCAAAGGGAAAGAAACACAAACACGAAGCAACAGACCCCAACGGAAACACTAACAGCGGAAAGCCAAAAGGACAGTTACTTTCCCACAAAATGGCCTATATGGCTTTCCAAAATAAAATAACATAAGCGACACAAACACCCAAAGACAAACCATAACAAAAATAAACCGCGAGAGAAGAACCGCCTTGGAACGGTCAGCGGAAACGAATTCCACTTGGGGTCTTAAATCGATTTTACGTGGCCACAATCCTCGCCATTACTTCCGTCGCGATTAAGACAAATAATTTGTTCAGTCCGCATGAAGGTCCCCTAACTCATCAGTGCAACATCTCCGTGAACACAAAAATCAAACAACCACAGAGATGAAACAACGGTGAGGACCCGACAGCAAGAAACAACAGAAATGCCTGAGCAAAAGAAAACAAACAGTTAGACTCCAATGGGCCCGAACAGAGACAGAGAATCAGGTACCAACCAACATAAGCCTTCACGATGGAACCGTCATAGAATCTGAGGCCTGACCCACCGGCGTGCAATTAAAGAGGGAAGCAAAGTAATTGGGTTAACTACCATGTATGCAGTCTGTCGTATAACATTTATGTTGTATCCAATCTTCTTATATCGAAGAATGAATTTACGAAATTGGGTGCTGAAGTCATTGCGGTTATAAATTTTTCTATATTTATATAGTAAGTCACCATAAAATTCGGGCTCCGATAGACCTTGTTGCAGAAGCGATTCAAGTCCAGTATTGAATTTTGAAATTAAATCAGTATGACGTCTATAAAATTTTGAAAAGACTTTGCATAGTTTATGGTACCGATAATCCTGATTAAAAAGCTTAGCCGTTAACAATTTATTACGAGTGTTGAAGTCAGTTACATGAATACACACTCTGGCAAATCGAATTAATTGTGAAATATACACGCCATAGGATGGCGCACGTGGAACATCGCCATCCAAAAAAATAACATTTACAATCTCAAAATAAAAATCATCGCGTGTATCATAAAATTTTGCAAGAAACAAACCCATCCACAATAGAAAGATGTAAAAACCAAAAACGGGGCCTCGATATCAGAAGAATTTGCTTTATTTAACCGAAGTTCTGGTGGGTAAATTTGACTGATCAAACCATCGAAATAGGTTTTATCAATATTTAATAAATCATCCAAATATCTAAAAGTGAAGCTAAAAGCCTTAATGATTTCAGACTGGTTATCAGCAGAAAGGGACATCATGAAGTCTCTCTCATAAGAAACAAAAATACATCAGCCACAAGTGGTGCGCAATTAGTACCCATCGGAATACCCACAATTTGTCTAAATAACTTAATACCAAATCTTATGTAAATATGGGTAACATCTCTGTGAATACAAAAAATCAAACAACCACAGAGATGAAACAACGCGAATACTCGACAGCAAGAAACAACAGAAATGCTGGGGCAAAAGAAAACAGTTAGACACCGATGGGCCCGAACAGAGACAGAGCATCAGACGCCAACCAACAATACATAGAGTTAGATTTTCTCTAATTCTCAGTATGCCTTTGGCCTGGAACCGTCGTAGAATATGTATTTTTATTTTTTTATGATGTTAACCCAATCACAGTTGAGAATTTTGCTTCCCTCTTTAATTGCACACCGGTGGGTCACACCGGTGTGCAATTAAAGAGGGAAGCAAAATTGTCAAGATGTTAACCCAATCACAGTTGACAATTTTGCTTCCCTCTTTAATTGCACACCGGTGGGTCACACCGGTGTGCAATTAAAGAGGGAAGCAAAATTGTCAACTGTGATTGGGTTAACATCATCTGTCGTATAACTTTTATGTTGTACTCAATCTTTCTATATCAAGAATGATTTTACGAATTTGGATGCTGAAGTCATTGCGGCTACATATGTTTCTGATTTTATATACTAAGTCGCCATAGAATTCGGATTCCGATAGACTTTAATGCAGAAGAGATTTAATTAAGTTCTGAAGTTAGATCCATTGGAAGCAAGGAATACACCAAATAAGCCCAATATTGAATTTTGAAATTAAATCAGAATGACGTCTATAAATGTTTGAAAAGGCTTTGCGTAGTTTATGGTACCGATAACCCTGGTTAAGATGTTTTCAATTAGCAGTTAACAATTTATTACGATTGTTGAGGTCAGTTACATGACTACACACTCTGGCAAATCGAATTAATTGCGAAATATAACGCCATAGGATGGCACACGAGGAACATCACCATCAAAGAAAGGAAAATTTACGATCTCAAAATCAAAATCATTGCGTTTATTATGAATTTTGGAAGAAACTAACCCATCTGCAATAGATAGATGTAACTCCAAAAACGGGACTTCGGTATCAGAAGAGTTTGCTTATTTAACTGAAGTTTTTTTAGGTGGTGGTGGTGGGGTGGGGGTAAATTTGACTACAAAAACATCAAAAAAAGATATTGTCATTATTTAATAAATCCAAATAACTAGAAGTCGAGCTAAAAGCTTCAATGATTTCAGATTGGTTTTCAACAGAAAAGGACATCATGAAGTCTCTCTCATAACAAAACAAAAACAGATCAGCCACAAGGGGAGCGCAATTAGTACCTATCGGAATACCCATAACTTGTCTAAATAACTTAGTACCAAATCTTATGACATGGCCCCGCCGATCGGTGCTTGCAGAAATAGATTGGGCTGCGTGAAGCTTCCACGCAGAGCTAAATCTGATCACACACGAGTACTGGTAAACAATTTAGAAGGACTAAGCCTGCGCAAGTAATGCGGTGTGAGTCAGATCGCCAAATGCATATAAACCTTCTGATTTAATTGGACGACTGGGCTTGATATGTCATTTTACCTCAATGTCGGGTAAAAGTCCCACAAAATTGGAAGCAACGTTTCCAAAATGACCTAAATAGTGTTGACGGGGACGGTAAACCCCAATTCAAACAAACAAAAACCAAATTTTATGTAAATATTGTCAAGTAGAAAGGTGAGAGCTTCACACACTTTCTAACATGACCATAAAGTATAATTTTTATGCTCTTCAGAAGTGAAAAAAAATATTTCTTACATTACATGCAAGATAGAGAGAGTCTTCCCTATGAAATGTCCATTCAATTGAATCATTGTTTCTTTTATAAGGTTATGAGGCAGTGTAGTGTAAAGGGTGGATAAATCATAAGTAATGTGTGGGAATGTGTGGCGGCCGGAAAAGGTCTCCCTGCCCTACATCATAGTATAGTTTATATTTTCCTGTCCTTTGGTATCATTGATTCTATTGTGGAATTTTGAAAATATTTGAAGGTCACTGATAAGGCCTTAATTGGCCGAAACTAGCTAGTATGGCCCAGAAAACATGTACACTTCATATGTGCAAGTTCTGTGGTGTATTCCTTGCTTCCAAAGGATAACTCTTTTATAGAACATATTTGAAGCACGAAAATTGGATTTCAGTTTATTTAAAACTTCATTAGTATTTTTTATAGACCAAAACAGATTTCTACCTGATCTTTTGAAGACTTTGTCGCAATATTTTATCACATGTTGATGGCACCCACAGCTCCTATCAGTGGCTACTATCTGCAATATGATTTTAGGCCCTGTTCTCGCTTTTATTGGTTGCAATCGACATCAAAATGCCCCCAAAACTAGGGTGAAAAATACTTAAAAATCAGTTTCTCAGCGGCCATATGCTGTATAAGGTTTAGGCTTTATGGAAATACTCACCATATTTGCCATAACAGGTTTTATTTTTATGAAATTCGGCTCTTTAAGTTTGGTTGCTTTAGCTACTTGGGGAAAATTGAAAATTTGTATTTACTGCCAAGCCTTAGCAGATATTTTGGCAAAATGTTTATAGAAATATTTTTTAAGCAATCTTCTATCTGCCATATTATATTAGGGTTACTGCTATTTTTTTTCTGGTTGCCATTGGAAACCAAAATTAAAAAAATAAAAATGAAAAAAAAAAAAAAAAAAAAAAACTTAAAAAAGAAGTAACATCTCAAAAATCATACGCTCTGTGAGTCTGATACCTTATGGAAATATTCACTATATTTGCCTTAACAGATTTTGTTTTTTAAAATGAAATTCGACTCTTTAGTTCGGTTGCTATGTCAAGTTTAGAGTTTCCATAGACTTATAATGTAGAGAATTGAAAAATGACATTTTCGCCTTTCAAGATATTTTGTCAAACAATGTTCTATCTGCCATAAGTGTTTGTGCTTTTGGTTGCCACACATGCGCAGTTGTCAGTTATCATCTGTTGTCTTGCAACAACACATTCAAGCGACATCAGACCCCTGAGGCCACTAGGCTGATTGAGTCCAAATGTTATCTGTAGTGTTGTTTGTCTCAGGTCTTCCATGGTTTATTAAAATACATGGCTGCCAGTGGACAGTGCCCCACCCTGAGCACTGGTGAGTATGGTGGCCCGTGGGCCTCTTGTTTTCATAAATCTGTGTAAAGTCCCAGATAATGTAGTTTATAAAATACTAAGAAACTGCTATTCAGAGACTTTAGTTTTCTGAAAGAATATTGACATATGTCTGCTACCTTTCAACTTTTTGATTCATCTTCTAAATGCTGAAATGGTTTGACTACTTCAATATAGCCAACAGAAAAAATACTTTCGAACTTCAATGGCTGGAATAGGACCCTGATAATTCGTTCTAGACAGGAGAAGTTCAAACCACTGAGAGTTAATCATAGGGTCAAGGGGCATAACGGGAAATATATGCTCGATCTTTTATTAAATAAAAATATCACGTGCAGTCATCGGTTCAAAGGTTATGACAAAGTAGGTCAAAGGTCAAGGACATAGGTCAAACATTTTGTATGGTAGGGAAGCACTTGCCACAATGAACTTACATGTCAGATATGAAGGCTTTATGAAGATATGAAGGCTTTCTGTCAAATGGTTCAAAAGTTATGACCAAGTAGTTCAAAGGCGAAGGGCATAGGTCAAATTTTTTGTATGGTTAGGAAAACTCTTGTCACAAGGATCATACATGACAAATATATTGGATCTATCTCAAACGGTTCAAAAGTTAATATTAAGTAGGTAACAGGTCAAGGTCCCAGGTATTTTTTTTTGCATGAGTTGGAAGCCCCTATCACACGGAACCTACATGCCAAATATGAAGGTGCTATCTTAAATGGTCCGAAAGTTATGGAAAAGTAGGTAAAAGGTCAATGTCACAGGTCAATTTTTTGTGTGGGTTGGAAGTTCTTGTTCCATACATGCCAGATATGAAGACTCAATCTCAAATGGTTCAAGACTTATGATAAAGTAGGTCACATGTCAAGGTCAAGGTCACAGTTGTTTATCTGATTAGAACGCCCTTGTCACAAGAAACCGTCATGCCAACTATGAAGGCTCTATCTCAAATGCGTCAAAAGTTATGAAAAAGTAGGTCAAAGGTCAAGGTCATAAGTCAAAATTTTTGTCATGCCAAATATGAAGGCTCTATCCCAAATGCGTCAAAATTTATGACAAATTAGGTCAAAGATCAAGGTCCTAAGTCAAATTGTTTGTATCGGTGGGAAGACCTTGTCCCAAGAACATACATGTCAAATATGAAGGCTCTATTTCAGATGGTTAAAACAGTTATGATAAAGTAGGCCGCATGTCAAGGTCAAGGTCACAGGTCATTTTTGTGTGAAAAGTAGCCCCTTGTCACAAGATACCTAAATGCCAAATATGAAGGCTCCATATCAAATGCTTAAATCATTATGACAAAGGCGGTCAAAGGTAAAGGTGACAGGTATAAAACATTTTATATGGGTGAGAATACCTTGTCACAAGAAACATACATGCTAAATATGAAGGCTCTTTCTCAAATGGTTCAAAAGATATGATAAAGAAGGTCACAATTCAAGGTCAATGTCACAGGTAAAACCTTATTTATATGAGTGGGTGCCCTTGCCACAAGGAGCCTACATGTCTAATATGAAGGTTTTATCTCAAATGGTTCAATGTTATGAGAAAATGACCTACTGACCCATATTCAAACTTGACCGAGATACTGACTAGATGATGATCGGGTCAAAACTGCGGCCTCTAGTGTGTTCACAAGGTTTCTCTATGATTTGACCTACTGACCTACTTTCTCATCCGACATGAACCATATTCGAGATACTGTCAAGCTGATCATATTGAGCAAGTTTGATGATGATCTGACTGAAACTTTGGCATCTAATGTGTTTACAAGGTTTTTCTATGATTTGACCTACTGATCTGCTTTTGACTCGACATGACCCATATTCAAACTTAGCCGAGACATTGTCAAAATGACCATTCTGAGCTAGATTGAGGATGAACGGTCCAAAACTGGCCATAAGTTTGTTAACAAGTTTTTTTCTATGATTTTACCCGCTAGCATACATTTTGACCCGACCGATATTCGAACTTGACCTAGATATCGTCATGATAATCTTTCTGAGCAAGTTATATTGTGAGCGGACGAAAACTGTATCCTCTAGTATGTTCATAAGGTTTTTCTTTGATTTGACCTACGGACCTACTTTTGACCCGACATTATCCATATTTAAACCTGACCGAAATATTGTAAAGATGATCATTCTGAGCAGGTTTGATGATGATCGGACCAAAACTAAGGACTATAGTGTTTTCACAATGTTTTTCTATGATTTGATCTACCGACCTACTTTTTGACCCGACATGACCCATATTCGAACTTGACTGACATAATGTCAAGATGATCAAGTTTGCTGATGATCGGACCAAAACTGTTGCCTCTAGTGTGTTCACAAGGTTTTTCTATGATTTGACCTACCGACCTTCTTTACGACCAGACATGACCCATATTCGAACTTGACCAAGATATTGTCAAGATGATTATTCGGAGCAAGTTTGGTGATGATTGTACCAAATCTGAGACATCAAATGTGTTCACAAGGTTTTTTCTACGATTTGACCTTCTGATTTACTTTTTTATCCGACATGACCCATATTCGAACTTGACCGAGAAATTGTCATGATGATCATTCTGATCAAGTTTGATGATGATTGGTCCAAAACTGTGGCCTCTAGAGTGTTCACTAGAAAAGTTTACGCACGGACGACGAGCCGGACATCTCACGGTCATACAAGCTCACCATGACCTTCGGTCAGTTGAGATAACAAAAAAATAATTTGAAGACACATGTTCGATTTCATCATATCCCAATGACCCTCTCAGTGATATATGTTAATTATTTGGGTGGCATATTGTTCTCAAATCGGCAGTTGGCCAGATAAAGTTAGTTATGGGTTAGAAAATAATAGCTGTCAGAATGTTTAAGAAAGAGTTTAGTGAAATAATCAGGAAAATCCTTTCCAAAATTTGTAGAATTTGAACAAATTATAAATTTTATCTCTATGTAGTTTAGTAATCTAATACTTAAACATGTACAAAATAATAATGCAATCATCTAAACTCCAAAACCGCTTCATGTAAACATTGTGTTTGTTATGCTTACTCTTGCAAAATTGTTCTTAAAACGGTATTGAAATCACAGCCAACGAAAACATTGAAGGCTGTACAGTTTTTCTCGGTCAGACTCGCTAGTTTCAGCCAATAAGGCATAGTCAGTCAACCTGAGATATTTCAAACTTCTACAATAAAATCAATGTTTCCAAAGGTTTAGAAAATGTCATCTACACTTTGTTGCAGTTAAGGGAGACTTTAACATGATAAAGGGCAGGAAGACTTTTTTACGGTCACCGCATGAAAACCATTTTAATAAAATGGTAATGTAGACTTAAAAGGGTAATTAATATATTCCTTAGTCTTTTCCAACAAGATAAGTCATGTGAAAAATATAGAGAAATAGAAGCCCAGGAAAAGCCACAATAAAAGATTACAGCCTACCAATGGCACCAAGAGGAAAACAGTCGTAAGACCCGCCTGAATGATGTGAATTTGCCGAGTACCCTCAATCAATGTTTAAAGCAGAAATAAGAATGAAAATGCAAAACTCTTAAATGTTTTCTTGCGTCATTTAACAGACATAAAAAAGCATTAAGTAGTTGCATTGTGTTATTTTAATGGTTTACGTTTAGGACAACTCTTGAATAAATAGATAAAACAAGAACAAGAAACCAAACCAAGAAAAAAAAGAGAAGAAAAATGCCTAACGGCATTATAGGCGGGGTTTTCAGTACAGTTTTGACGTCAGCAAAGATTCAACTTGCATAAGTAGCAAGAGTTGGCTGAAGGCAACACAGCTCACTAGAGGGGCCTAAGTTGAATCAATGTTTTTTTTTCCACAAGAATGGTAACCATCGCTACCAGTATTTTGTCCTTGGCTACAAAGACACATACTTCGTTCGAGATCACTCTGATGCACCACAAAAGTACACTGATGCAGATGTCATAAGGATGCTGGAATACCTAATTGACAATATTTTCGTGGAGTTCGGTGGCCAAATATTTCAGCAAACAATTGGCATACCAATGGGTACTAATTGTACACCGTTGTTTGCCGACTTGTTCTTGTTCTCGTATGAGGCGGGGTTTGTACAAGGTCTCCTCAAAGCAGGCAAGAAACGCCTTGCACAACAATTCGATTTCACCAACAGATATAGATGGCCTATTATCTCTGAAAATGGCTAAATTCTCAGAGTACTTGGAATTCATCTTTCCACGTGAACTTGAAATTAAGGAAACAACAGAGACTGCAACCTCCTCCTCATACTTGGATTGTTGTCTCTATATTGACAACGGTAAGCTTACTACTCTGACGATAAACGAGATGACTTCAATTTTCCCATTGTTAAGTTTCCCTTCCTGAGCAGTAATATCCCGTCTACACCAGCATATGGAGTTTACGTTTCACAGTTAATCCGTTATGCTAGAGCCTGTTCCAAGTATCAGGACTTTATTGGACATGGGAAGGTGCTCATTACCAAGTTGTTATGCCAGGGGTATCGAAAAAAATGGTATCCACACTAAAGAAGTTCTATGAGAGGCACCATGATCTAGTTGATCCTACAATGTGGCCATTTCCAGAATTATTTCTGATATGTTTGCCAATGGAAAGCCATAGGAAGACTTCCAAAATCTCGGACATACCCTTCTCGGCATTTACATCTTTTCTTCGTTCGGGTCAATGGTCATGGTGGGCGAAGCTTGCTTACCAAGTAATGCTTACTATTCGCGGACGCCTGATTACACTCTTCTGGAGTCCGTGTCTGTTGATCTGAACATTGATATTTGCCATTTTGTCTATGGATTAATGATTTTGGATTAACGCTTTGGTACTACGACCTAAGCTACTTGAACAAATTATCCAAATAAAATTTCAATTATGCATTTTTTCCCAAAATGACACTTTGTTTTGTAAAAGAGCTCAACAGACTGCAGCAAATCATACCCAATAAATGTGAGAAGTTAAATTTTAATCCATTTATAACTGTAGGCACGAGAGCGCTAACAAAGGTTTTCGAAAAATAGACAGTGACCTTGACCTTGAGCCCAGTAAACTTAAAGGTGATATTGCCTGAGATAATAATTTGTTATATCCAACATTTGAGTGAGTGTGGGAGTGCATGCATGCATATTGGTATGCATGCATGTACACATGCTTGTGTGTGTGTGCGTGTGTGTGCATGTGTGTGTGTGTGGATGCATGCATGCATACGTGCATGAGTGTGTGCCTGCATGCATGCGTGTGTGTATGTGTGTGTGTCCTAGTATACATACAGGCATGTGAGTGTGCATGCATGTATGTGTGTGTTCATGCATGATGCGTGCGTGTGCATCCATGCATGTGTGCGTGCATGCATATGTGCGTGCATCCATTCCTGTGTGAGTGTATGCATGCATATGTGTGCATGTATGCATGTTTGTATGTGTATGCATGCATGTATGTGTGTGCATGCAAGCTTGTGTGTACATGCTTGTGTGTATGTGCATGCATGCATGAGTGTGAGCAGACATGCATGTATGCATGCATGAGTGCATGTTTGCAAGCATGTGCATTCATTTATGTGTGTGTGCTTGCAAGCGTGTGTGTGCATGCATGTGTGTGTATGCATGTGTGTGTGCTTGTCTTTGAGTATGTGCATGCATGCTTGAGTGTGAGCATGTGTGCATGCATACATGTATGCACGAGTGCATGTGTATGTATGTACATGCATGCATGAAAGTGAGCGTGCATGAATGCATGCGTACATTTGTGCATGTTTGCATGCATGCATGCGTTAGTCTGCATGCAAACATGAGTGTTTGCGTGCATGCATGCATGTGCGTCTGCATAAATGTATGTATGTATGTATGTATGTATGTATGTATGTATGTATGTATGTATGTATGTATGTATGTATGTATGTATGTGTGAATGCATGTGTATGTATGTGTATGCATGCCTGAGTGTAAGCGTGCATGCATATGTGCATGCATGCATGTATGCATGCGTACATGTATGCATGAGTACCTGTGTGCCCGGGTGGATACTAACTGTGTATGTGTATTCATGAAGAAACAAAAAAAAAAAACATTCCTCTACCGGAATTCGAACTCACGACCCTCTGATCCGTAGTCCAGCAATCCACACTGACACTGCAAAAAATGTTAACCAAAGGGTAAACCTGAAAAATAAATGACAATTTTCACCAAACTTTGGTCCTTGATGCCATAAATGGATTGTATTTGAAAGTAATACCCCCAATGAAGCAACAGTCCTAATATGAACGCAATCCACAGAAGAATAAAGGTAACATAACACTTTGAAAAAGGTTAACCAAAAGGTAAACCTCGGAAATAACCCGCCCGCCCAGACATCGCCATGTTAAAGGACGGATTTGTTAAAAAGAAAAAAAAACTTCCAAAAACGCCTCTCTCCTGGTTCCGTAATGAAAAAAATTTATCGCAAATTGCTAACGTCATCACAGACACTGACCAAGACGCGGACATTGACGCGTACAAAGACGGAGACGGACGGACAGGGGTAACACTAAATGCCCTTTCCACAATTTTTCGAAAAGCGGAAGCATAAACATTAAAAAATAAACAAGTAGAATGAAAAATTAGATTCCCACCTGTTTGTTTTCTTTTGCTTCAACATTTCAGCATTTCATGCTGTCGCGTCTTCGTAGTTGTTTCATCTCTATGTTCGTTGGATTTTTATGCTCTTAAAGGTGTTTCTCTGATGAGTTAGAAATCCTTCGTGCGGACGGAACAAATGATTTGTCTAAACCACGTCATAACCTATGGCGATGATTGTAGCCACGTAAAATCGATTTTAACCTTCATTCTTGCATAAATACATATATGCGCATGGCTATTTGAAGCCATTGAAATATGCGTGCTGTTTCAACATGGATTTTGAGCTTTTGGTATCACAAGACGGGCCTTGCTTTGTAACCTTACGCTGAGCGACGTTACATTATCGGCCTGAACGTAGCGTTTTAGGGTTCATTGATGACGTCAGACGGTTCCTGCGTAACAACGTCATCGTAAACAACATTCTGAACTGGCCGCCATGTTGGTTCGCCCGTTGTATTTAAAGATTTTATATGAAGTTTATATGAATCACACCTGAGATTAGACGAAAGATTTGCAGAAAAACTAAGACTCACGCAAAGGCTAAAAAAAAAAAACTAGCAGTAAGAAAATTTGGTCAAAATTCCAAGATCTGAGACGGGAAAAAAGGCAGAAATTACGACTCAGCATGATTCGTATGGGAACAACTAAGTTGGTGACATTAAGTCCAATCCTCGTGATTTTTATCGGTACATTAATGGTCAAATGAAGGACAGTCAAGGTATCCCCCGATTAAAAAAAAACGAAATGGAATAGGCATCACTGAAACTGAGGCAGAGCAAGCAGAGGAATTGTCAGTTCACGGATGTGTTCAACAAAAAGAGCACAACCGGGTTCCCTTGCTTGAAAGATCGGTCCCGTTCATGGAGAACATTGTCGTAACTAAAGAAGGTGTAATCCTACTTCTGAATGACCCGAACCCCTCTAAAGCATTAGGACCTGATGAGTTTTATCCGTGAGTCCTAAAGGAACTTGCAGATGAATTAGGTCGGGTTTTTGCTCACCCTTTTCAACAGACACTTGATTCGGTCAAAATTCCGAAGAAAATTTCTTTAGCAAATATATGCCCATTGTACAAGAAGGGTGATCGAACTTGTGCTGGAATTTATCGCCCTGTATCAATCAATCACATGTACATCTTGCAAACTTTTAGAGCACATTGTTTGTTTAAATGTAATGGCCCACCTTTACCAACATAAACTACTATCTGATAGACAGCATGCTTTCAGAAAGAACCATAGCCTTGAAACACAACTAGTGACAGTGATAGATGGGAGGGTTAAAATCTAAGATAATGGTGGACAAATTGACACATTCTCTTGGATTTTGAGAAAGCGTTTGATACACCTCCTGATGAGCTTCTGAAAAGCAAACTTAATGGATTGATGCTTTTCTATTCCACAGAAAGCAACGGGTGGTTGTGGATGGACGTAAATCTGATAGGGCCCCAGACCTGTCTAGAGTCAAACAGGGGAAGGTTCTTTGTCCACTCCTTTTCTCCCTTTACATAAATGTCATCTCACAGGAAATTGATTCAGAAATACATATAAGGCTCTTTGCTGATAACTGTGTTTGTTACCGTGAAATAAAACTTCGGAAAATACAGTGAAACTTGATTATGATATTGACAGAGGTTTCTTGCTGTCGAGTCCTCACGTTGTCTCACCTCTGTGTGGTTCTTTTATTATTTGTGTTCACGGAGATGTTGCACTGATGAGTTAGGAGGCCTTCATGCGGACTGAACGAATTATTTGTCTAAATCGCGGCGGAAGTAAGGGCTAGGATTGTGGCCACGTAAAATGGATTTAAGCCCCCCAGTGGAAATCTTTCCACTGACCGTTCCAAGGCGGTTCTTCTGTGGCGATTTATTTATGTTGTTGTTTGTTACTTACTGTGTGTATCACTTGTGTCTTTTAAGTTTGGATGGCCATATGGCCATTTTGTGGGAAAGTAACTGTCCTTATGGCCTTCCTTTGTTTAAGTTTCCATTATGGTCTGGTCGCTTAATGTTTGTATTTCTTACCCTTTGGTGTCTTTTATGGGTGGGGTAAGTTAATTGTATCGATTCCTGATCTTTGTTTTACTTCTACCTTGGTAGCTGGGCTAGGAAGTGGGGAATGCGGTTCCAACCCAGTAATGTAGAAAACATTAAATACCTTGGTGTGACAATCACGAATGGTTTAAGATGGTACACTCTTGTTAGTAATATTTGTATTAAGGCAAATAGGACCTTTCGCTAACTTGATAAAATCATACTTTTTACTGATTTACGGACTTATTAAATTTTCATTGGGGACATAACAGTTGACCCCAAAGGGATCGCAAGTCTGTTATGCAAGCTCAACATACACAAGGCATCTGGACCTGACGGTCTGCATGCCAGAGTGCTTACGGAATGTAGTGCTGAAATATCTCCCCTGCTGGCCTTTATTTTCAATAAATCACTTGCTCAGAGCACTGTACCAGATGACTGCCGACAAGCAAACGTAACGCTGTTCTTTAAGAAAGGAGAATAATATACTGCTGCAAATTACAGACCGGTGTCGCTCACATGTATCTGTTGCAAAAACCTGGAGCATATATTTGTTACCAACATTAACAATCACCTAGCCTCTGAAAGCAGTCTTGCTGACTGTCAACATGGGGTCTTGTGAAACTCAATTAGTTCAATTCTACCATGACATCTAGATGGGGCCATAAATCGTGGCCACAAACAGACTGACCTGATTATCATGGATTTTGCCAAGGCCTTCGACAAGGTACCACACAGGAGGCTATTGTATAAATTTGATCATTATAGGATAAGAGGATCCACACTTAAAGGGGGGTTAGCTCATGGCTCTCTGGACGCACACACCAAGTTGTACTTGATGGCCAAGGGTCGGATCCAGTCCCTGTTTTGTCTGGTGTCCTACAAGGTTTGGTACTTGGACTCGTCCTTTGCTTGATATTTATTAATGATCTTTCTAATAATATCAGGCCGCTTGTTTGCTGATGATTGTGTTTTGTAAAGGAATATATATACTGCTTCTGACGGCCTTATCTTACAAGATGACCTAGATAGCCTAGCACAATGGGAGACCGATTGGCAAATGAAGTTCAATGTGGCCCAATGGCATTCAATGATGGTGTCACGGCACCCGACGGACAAGCAGATTAAATGCGACTACTCACTACATCAGCATACATTGAAACATGTCCAATCCGCAAAATATCTTGGTATCCCCATCAGTGATAATCTTGATTGGGATCAACATATTTCTGAGATTACATCTAAGGCAACTGGGACATTAGGATTTCTTTGACGCAATTTGGCTTTTGCTCCTAGGCAGGCAAAGGGTGCATACAAAACCTTGGTTCGACCTCAACTCGAGTACGCAGCCACTGTTTGGTATCCCCATATTAAAACTCAGGAGGAGTTCAAAGCCCGCATGGGACCCAGATGTGTGAGTTTTAGTACACCTCTGAAAGCAGATTGAAAAAAGTTTTAAGAACTCATCAAGTGAGTTGTTTTTTGCTAAATTCTAAATTTAACGCAACACCCAACTGAGATAATGGCCGGGTATTACCGACTCGGTATATGAAGATAGATAGATAGTGTTAAATATTTTCTATAAAAGAGTTATCTTTTGGAAGCAAGGAATACACCACAGAAGTGAAAAATATGGAGTGTACATGTTTTCTGGGCCAGACTAGCTAGTTTCGGCCAATAAGGCCTCATCAGTGTCCCTCGGATACTTTCGAAATTTCACAATGGAATCAATGATCCCAAAGGATAAGAAAATATAATCTACACTATGATGTATGATTAAAGTTTGTCTTTGCATGTTTGTATTGCTTATATCTTTTTTATTTTGGATAGCCGTTTTGCAATTTGGTGGGAAAGTACTCGTACCTGTTCTTTTAGCTTTCCATTTTCGACGTTTTCATTATAATAAGATGTTTGTGTTTCTTTCCTTTTTGGTGTCTTTGAGGGGGTGTGGGGTAATTGTATCGACTCCTTATCATTGCCTTCACTTCTATTTTTCACTTAAATCTAATTAGAATAAAATATTTTGTAACGACATTAATAATAATATTCTTAAAAAACACCAAGTACTAAATACAATTGATTTTTATGCCTCCCCCCCACCCCCCACCCCCGGAATCGAGATTCGGGGGGGCATATAGTTTTTGGTCTGTTTGTCCGTTTGTCAGTCTACAAAAACCTTAACATTGGAGTGGTACCATAATTTTTGACCTCGACCTTGATGTTTGACCTTCTTTTTTTTTTAAACTTAAAATTGGCCATAACTTTCGATTGGTAAGTGATACGGCTTCCATACTTCAAATATGCATTCTGTGTCACAAGACCTTTCCAACGATCCCATAATGTTTGACCTTGTGACCTTGACCTACTTTTTTAAGACTTGAACATCGCCCATACCTTTCGATTGCTTAGTGATACAACTTTCATATTTAACATGCGCTGTCCGGGGGGCGTGAGTGTTTCACAAACACATCTTGTTCTTTTTTTTCAAGTTATTTTCCTACTCTGTCTTCACAACTTAGTATCTGATGCAGTCGTAACCTCTCATAATCAAACAGATTAGAGTAGGCTTATCATAGTGTAGTTTATATTTTCTTGTCATTTGGAATCATTGATTCCATTGTGGAATTTTGAAACTATTTGAGGGTCATTGATGAGGCCTAATTGGCCGAAACTAGCTAGTCTGGCCCGCAAAACATGTACACTCCATATTGTCCAGTCCTGTGGTGTATTCTTTGCTTCCAAAGGATAACCCAATCTAGAACATATTTGAACTAATTGTGAGGATTGTGGCCACATAAAATCAATTTAACCACCACCTCCCTCCCCCACTGGGGAACTATTTTACTGACCGTTCCAAGGTGAGTCTTCTGCCGTGGTTTATTATTGTTATTGTTCGTCTTTTCATGTGTGTATTGCTAATATCTTAAATTTTGGATAGCTATTTCGCCAGCTTGTGGGAGAGTACATGTCTTTTTAGCTGTCCGGCTGTGACATTCTCATTAAAGTGACGTTCGCGTTTCTTTCCAGTTGATATATTGGATAAAAGGTGTGAGGTAATTGACAATGTATCGTTTCCTGATCATTGTCTTCACTTCTGTTTTTACAGGAGCCTCCGTGGTGTAGTGGTTATGCTACAAGCCTCATAAACCAGGCTTCTTCGGGCTTCTTCATACTTTCGGATGAACATTTAATCGAGGTACCAACTACATATAACCTTAGCTGTTGGTGAGGCGTAAACCTCAAAGACTCACTCAAAACACACACGCATCCCTATTTTGACGCGGGAAATGCTTACTAGGAAACGTAACCCTAACCCCACTAATTCATGCACTAAAAAAACATATCCCATAAATAGATGACAAACCTATGTCATACCAGTGTCTCTAATGATGTAAAAAGGTAGAATAGAAGTGAAGGCAATGATCAGGAATCGATTCAATTAACCCACTGAGACACCAAAGGGAAAGAAATACAAACATGAGGCATTAGACCCCAACGGAAACACCAACAGCGGAAAGCCAATAGGACAGACAGTTACTTTCCGAAAAATGGCAAAAAGGCTAAAATAAACCGCGACGAAAGAACCGCCTTGGAACGGTCAGCGGAAACGGGGGATGGGGGCGGGTTAGGGGTGGGGCTTAAATCGATTTTACGTGTCCACAGTCCTCGCCCCTTACTTCCGTACGCATGAAGGCCTCCTAACTCATCAGTGCAACATCTCCGTGAACACAAAAATCAATCAACCACAGAGATGAAACAACGATGAGGACTCGACACCAAGAAACAACAGAAATGCTGGAACAAAAGAAAACCATTAATTAAGACTCTGATTGCCCCGACCAGACACAGAGCATCAGGTACCAACCAACATAAGTCTTTACGTTGTAATCGTCAAAGAATCTGACGACTGACTATCCGGCGTGCAATTAAAGAGGGAATCAAAGTTGTCAACCGTGAATGGGTTAACTACCATGCATGCAGTCTGCCGTAAACATTTATGTTGTACCCAATCTTTTTATATCGACGAATGATTTTACGAAATTGGGTGCTGGTGTCATTGCTTTCTTAATTTATATACTTAGTCGCCATAAAATTCGGGTTCCGATAGACCTTGTTGCAGAAGAGATTTAAGTCCAGTATTGAATTTTGAAATTAAATCAGAATAACGTCTATAAAATTTTGAAAAGGCTTTGCGTAGTTTATGGTACCGATAATAAAAATAAAAAATGAGTTCCTTTAAGAGCAATGATAACCCTGATTAAGAAGTTTAGGCGTTAACAATTTACTACGAGTGTTGAAGTCATTTACATGACTACACACTCTGGCAAATCGAATGAATTGTGAAATATAACCGCCATAGGATGGCGCACGTATAACATAACCTTCCAAAAAAGGAAAGTTTACAATCTCAAAATAAAATAATCGCGTTTATCATAAATTTTGCATGAAACAAACCCATCCAAAATAGATGGATGTATATTCAAAAACGGGGCCTCGGTATCAGACGAATTTGCTTTATTTCACTGAAGTTCTTGTGGGGGCGGGGGGTGGGGGGATAAATTTGACTGCTCAAACCATCGAAATAGACATTAACAATATTTAATAATTCATCCAAATATCTAGAAGTGGAGCTAAAAGCTTCATTGATTTCAGAATGGTTGTCAGCAGAAAGGGACATCACGTTGGTCACTCTCATAACAAAATAAAAACAGATCAGTCACAAGTGGTGCGCAATTAGTACCCATCGGAATACCCACAACTTGTCTAAATAACTTAGTACCAAATCATATGTAAATATTGTCAAGTAGAAAGGTGAGAGTTTCACACACCTTCTGACATGACCATAAAGTATAGTTTTTATGCTCTTCATAAGTAAAAAACGCATTTCTTACATTACATGCAAGATAGAGGGAGTCTTCCCTATGAAATGTACATTCAGTTAAATAATTAAGTTTTTCTTTTATAAGATTATGAGGAAGTTTAGTGTAAAGGGTGGAAAAAATCATAAGTAGACAGACTAGAAGCACGAAAACGCCTGGATTTCAGTTTATTTAAAACATTCATTAGATTTTTTAAAGACCAAAAAAGATTTCTACCTGATCTTTCGAATACTTGGTCGCAATATTTTATCACATTTTATTTTGATGGCAGTAAAACATGAAGTTAATAATTTAGAGAGGTCAGTGGTGGCACAAGAGCTTGAATTTGCAATAAACCGTGCTTTAATGAAGTTTAGGTAACCAATATAATGTAGGAAGTTTTTCTTGGCCTTCTGTAACACAGACAACAGTCTTGGTAGCTGAATGACAAATGTGGTCATCAACTAAATAGGAGTAGCGGCAATGATCAGAATATCGATACAATTAATCCACAGCTCCCCTCAGAGACACCTAAGGGAAAGAAACACAAACATGAAGCAACAGACCCCAACGGAAACACTAACAACGGAAAGCCAACAGGACAGTTACTTTCCCACAAAATGGCCAAAAGGCTATCCAAAATAAAATAATATAAGCGACACAAACACCTAAAGACAAACCATAACAAAAATAACCGCGACAGAAGAACGGTCAGCGGAAACGAATTCCAGCTGGGGCTTAAATCGATTTAACGTGGCCACAATCCTCGCCCTTACTTTCGTCGCGATTGAGACGAATAATTTGTTCAGTCCGCATGAAGGCCTCCTAACTCATCAATGCAACATCTCCGTGAACACAAAAATCAAACAATCACAGAGATGAAAAAAACGGTGAAGACTCGACAGCAAGAAACAACAGAAATGCTGGAGCAAAAGAAAACCAACAGCTGGACTCCAATGGGCCCGACCAGAGACAGAGCATCAGGCACCAACCAACCATAAGCCTTTACGTTGGAAACGTCATAGAATAGAGGCCTGACCCACCGGCGTGCCCTCTCTACAGCTGAAGGCTGAAGTTTATAGGCCTTAGTACCACCAAGTTCTTGCTGAAGTCTGTTGACATAGTGAAGCCGTCAAACAACGACCGCATTGTTAGCGGCCTTATTAGCTGGAGCCAAAACAAATTGTGGCCACGTAAAATCGATTTAAGACCCCCAATTGAATTCGTTTCCGCTGACCGTTCGAAGGCGGTTCTTCTGTCGCGGTTAATTATTGTTATCGTTTGTCTTTGGGTGTTTGTGTCGCTTATATCATTTTATTTTGGGTAGCCTTTTGGCCATTTTGTGGGAAAGTAATTGTCCTATATTGGCTTTCCGCTGTTGGTGTTTCCTTGGGGTTTGTTGCTTCATGTTTGTATTTCTTTCCCTTTGGTATCTCTGATGGGAGCTGTGGGTGAATTGTATTGATTCCTGATCATTGCCTCTTCTTCTATATTCCTATGAAATTCTTGAATACCTAGTTTAAGTTAACGTAAAGACGTCTTAGGTTTAGGAGGTAATAAGTTCGTATTTTATCTAGAAGCCTTTTTATCTAGGTTTAAATGAAGCATTTCATTCTATTACAGGTAAATGTTCAACAGTAAAAGGACCGACAAGTCCGCCAGCAGCACAAACAAATCCGCAAGTAGTACAAACAACAAAAAAACAAGGAGGACCAGCAAATCCGCAAGGAGGACCAGCAAATCCGCAAGGAGGACCAGCAAATCCGCAAGGAGGACCAGCAAATCCGCAAGGAGCAAATCCGCAAGGAGGACCAGCAAATCCGCAAGGAGGACCAGCAAATCCGCAAGGAGGGCCAGCAAATCCGCAAGGAGGAGGACAAACAAACCCCTCAGGTCAGCGTTTTTACGTATTATATGTTAGCTTCTCCCGCAAGGAGGAGGACATGCAAATCCGCCAGGAGGAGGACAAACAAACCCCTCAGGTCAGCGTTTTTACGTATTATATGTTAGCTTCTCTAGAATGGACCTTTGAACGGCATTTCGAGTTTTAACTTAGGGATTAAGTGTTGTTTTATCATCAATGCTTCAGTTACTCAATTGGTTTGTCGTTAGTATGGCATTATTGTGATGGTTCTGACAAATGCTTTTATTTCCATGATACTCGTTTCATGTTTGGTGATAAAAGGTTCATCTTCAATTAAAGTTTGTGCTATTTGCTTTCATTGCAAGAAAGTCATACGTTACACATATTTAATTTCTAAGCACTTTGCCATAAAATATGTTTAATGAAGTAACCGCGATGCAGTTTTTCCAACTATTCGGAACTTATTCCCTGTATGTAGAAAGAAGCTTTCTTTTGCTCCACATTTAAGTTGTTTCGGGCTGGCGAGTCCACACCGTTGTTTCATCTCTGTGGTTGTTTGATTTTTTTTGTGTTCACGAATATGTTGCACTAATGAGTTAGGAGGCCTTCATGCGGACTGAACAAATTATTTGTCTAAATCGCGACGGCAGTAAGGGCGTGAATTGTGGCCACGTAAAATCGATTTAAGCCCCCACCCACTCACGAGTAAAAATCGTTTCACTACCGTTCCAAGGCGGTTCTTCTGTCGTTGTTGATTTTTGCTGTGATTTGTCTTTGAGTGTTTGTTTATATTATTTTATTTTGGATAGCCAATTTGCCATTTTTGGGAAAGTAACTGTCCTTTTCTCTTTCCGCTACTAATGTTTTCATAAGGGTCTGTTGTTTCATGTTATGTTTCTTTCCCTTTGGTATCTCTGATGGGAGCTTATTATTTTGTTTTGGATAGCCAATTTGCCATTTTTGGGAAAGTAACTGTCCTGTTTGCTTTCCGCTATTAATGTTTTCATTAAGGTCTGTTGTTCCATGTTTATGTTTCTTTCCCATTGATGTCTCTGATGGGAACTGTGGGTTAAGTGTATCCATTCCTGATCATTGCCGTCTCTTCTATATTGGGTCGACGGGTATGTAAAGATACTGATCAACCTGCGTGGGCTTTGTCTTTGCTTAGCGTCCATGTCACCAGGCACAGGGAGCTTATTATAATTTCAGTAGGCAAGTGTGTACGATATAGGAGAAATATATATTTCGTTCTTAATCAAGAAATAAACTGAGACTGAGGCTGTTTGTTTGATATATTTGTAATAGCGCCGTTACCTTTGACTCTTTAGCTTTTAGAACACATTATGCTTCGCAACAGCTGGTGTTCAGGGTATGTAAAATGGCAATTAAAAGTCTCACATTCATATATTATTGTGTTCACTATATTTTCCAGTTTATCGGAATCGTTGATAGTGTAAGGATTTTTGAAATATTTGGGGGCTATTGAAAATGCCTTATTGTCCGAAACTAGCTAGTTCGACTCACAAAAACTTGTACATGCTACAATTTAAGTCGTGGTGTGTACCCCAAGCTTCAACGGAATTGCCTTTTTTAGAAAATATTAAACTTTGCAACAGCTGGTGTCGAGGGAATTTTAAGCGGCCGTAAAAAATCCCCCTGCTTTTCATTGTGTAAATTATATTTTCTAGTTCTTTGGGATCAGTTGTTCTTTTGTGGACTTTCGAAAATACTTGAGGGTCATTGGCCAGGCCAATCAGACGATATTAGCTAGTCTGGTCCAGGAAAAAGTGTACATTCTACAATTTTAGTTTCAAATTGTTGTGTATACCATGCTTCAAAGAGATAACCTTTTTAGAACATATTTTGTCTAGTCTTTCAGTGGTTTGTGATGACTGTTTCATGAGATCGCATAGACACAAAGCACTGTTACTATCCAGCTGGACATTTAATAACTGGGAAGTTGAAAATTGCACGACCCGCAGAAAAAGCGACCGACTGAAGTCGGTTGATTTTCTAAGAGTGCCCTAAAATCACCGTGTCATTCTGTCAGTCTGTCATTCTGTCAGTCTGTCCGTTCGTAACCCGTTTGTGAAAGTTGGTGATAGTGACTTAACCGCTTGGAATATTTAAACAATTTTTGGCATACTGATAGATATCAATGAGATCTAACCAATGAACTTGCAAAATATAATATTCCATTTAGTATAGCCTCGCCGAGGCGAAAAATGTGAAAATTTTCGAACTGCTTCTCCATGGAAACCGTTGGGCCGATTGAAGTCAAATTTCATATGGAGCCTCTATGGGATGGGGGAAACCAAAATTTGCTCATGGGGTCCAGGTCATATGACCAAAATGGCCACCAAGCCATATATGGTCTGTCTGTCTGTCCGTCCGTAACCCGTTTGTAAAAATTGGTGCTAGTGACTTAACCGCTTGGAATATTGGGGGAAGCCAAAATTTGCTCATGGGGTCAAGGTCACATGACCAAAATGGCCGCCAACCCATATATGGTAAAAACCCTTCAAAAATAGTCTTCTCCAGAACCACTGGGCAGATTTCCACGAAACTTGATAAATAGCATCTGGGACGTAGGCCCATCATACATTGCTAAAATAGTGACCATGGGTTTACCTTGACCTGCTTTGTGCCTAGGTCAAACTTTGACGCATACGCTTTTGTATTGGAATAGTGAGAACACATTTTATCCTGCAAACGATTCAGAATACAGTACTAAAGTATAAGATATATTTTTGCTCCTTACGATAAGGCGCATTTATTGGGGGAACCGTTTTAGGTCCAGGTCACATGACCAAAATGGCCGCCATACCCATATATAGTGACACTCATAAAGCTAAAAGCATCCGGCGGGTCGTGCACTTCAGCTGAAGCACTGGTTATTCATAGTTCTTGGTTGCTGCTGCAAACGCGAGAAAATTAAGTCTAGTGATTTTAAATGACTGAAAATTTATAATTTGTATATCATTAATAAATAAACATCGTTTTATTCTAAATAACCGGACCTTCTTTGTCTTAAACCAAAGTTTTGTTTCGGCAATTGAAGCATGGTATCCAGGAATTTCGCGAGATGTTCATGTTTGGTTTTGTTCCAGCCCACACACATAATTGCTTATAAAGTATTCGTTGTATGGCGTCTTCATTGTATGAATACCTTAACACAGGAACTTGATAGCACAAAACATATTAAACCTAACAAATACCTGCTTCCGATTGATTTTATAACCATGCAGAAAAAAATAGAAATATCGACTTTAATATTATCTGGCAATTTTGAAAGAAATTCATACAACTGTCAAAATAGCAAAAATAATAACTAGAATCCTGTTCGTTTTGCTCCTTGATCCCTATAGCCTCATTATTTGAATGTTTTCTGGTAATATGGTTTGAATTAAGCCCTTTTCAAGAGTTTTGATTTTTTTCATAAAATAAAAAGTTGACAACAAAAATAAATAAACTAAAATAAATAGAAAATAAAAATCAAATTCGACCTACTGACTCTAATTTCTTTGGAATGTTAGCGGAAACACAGCTATTTTTAGGCCTTCGTGTACCACCCTAGCCAAAATATCACAAGGGAAGAAGTCGAAACATGAGTTTGCAGGAGGTATAAATGAAGATCATTACAAACTCCCCACCATATACTGTTGCCGAAGCTACATAACCTATAGAAATTGTACTTTCTAAGTCTAATTCATGAAGTACCATTGAATTGTCAAACTTATTAGTTTCAATCTTTAATGTAGTTTAGAATTATTTAATAAAATGTTGTGAAAAGGGTCAGAAAAAACAGTATCAAGTTCAATTCAGGTTCTTGATAAATAAAAGTTTAAAGGTCTTAAAGGCTTGAGTTTGTTCACTTCCGATTATAAAAAAAAACTTATTACCTTACGAGGATGAACGTTTGCTCGCGATGGTACGCCGTATTTGGTTTGTCATTTTTCTGAGAAAAAAAACGACCTATAATTCACGGTCTTGTTAAACTGTTCCGAGGCCCTTATTTATCTTCTAGATATTTTATTTATTAGATTGGACACTAAAGTTAATCGACACAGTTTAGGTATCCCGATAGGGTCTGCACGTTTTGTGAGACTCATTGCGTCAACTAATGTTTTTCCATTGAGTCATACCACTTAGTTGTTTTTGATGTAGGGTGCTGTGCCAGATGGCCTTAAATCTGCTACAGTTGTTCCCCATTTTCAGAAGGTTGATCAAACCAAGGTTTGAAACTATCGCTCTGAATCAATCTTAAGTATTATTTCAAAACTATTTGCAAAGAGTGGTTTACGATCAGATTGAAAATTATCTTCTAGACGTTTTCCAGTCTGCTTCCACGCAGAGCTGAATCCGGCCCGCACACTAGTACTGGTAAACCGCTTAGCGGATTTAAGCCTGTCCAGGAACCGCAGTGCGAGGCGGACCGTCCATGCTAATAAACCCTATTGGTTTCATTGGGCGACAGGGCTTGATATGTCATTTAATCTCAATGTCGGGTGAAAGTCCCACAAAATTGGAAGCAACGTCTCCAAAATGACCTTTACAGTGTTGACGGGGACGTTAAACCTCAAATCAAACAAACAAGTTTCCAGTCTTATACCCGTGCACCTTACAGATTTTATAAAGTTACATGTGGATAAAGGTAATTTGGTTGACCTGCAAAAAGCATTTGGCACAGTTGACCACTGTATTTAACTGACAAAATTAGAAACTCTTGGTCTTAGTGAAGATGTGATTTGACGTTTAAGTTTTTATTTGTGATATCGGCAACAAATTGTGGATGTTACTCGAACGTTTTCTTCAAGTGCTGAAATATGATGCGGTGTTACTCAAAGGCCGATACTTGGATCTTTGTTGTTTTTAATCTGTGTGAATGATATGTCTGATGCGGTTGTAAACAAACTTCTTATGTATGCAGATGACTTTGAAATATTGGTAGCAGAGAAATATCTGCAATCAGGACCTAACTTCAGATGTAACTTGAGGTTATAAGTTATTGGTTAATTGAATTAAGTTGTCACTACACTTGGGTAAGACTGAGTCGTCTGTTTTGTTCTAAGCCGATGCAAAGCTCTAAGTCAAAATTTAGAATTGAATGTCAAGGCAGTGTTATTGAGCCTAAAACACTGTAAAATACCTTGGAGCAATTTTGGAACAAACTCTGACAGGCAAGAACATGGTAAATTCAGTTCTGCTAACGCTAGACTAAAGTTCCTATACAGCAAAACATAAATATATATATCTGCATACCAAAACGCATTTGTCTAGCTTTTGGTACTCTTTTGCTCCAGCATTTCAGTGGTTTCTTGCTGTCGAGTCCTCACCGTTGTTTCATCTCTTAAGTTGTTTGATTTTTGTGTTCACAGAAATGTTATACTGATCAGTTAGGCGGCCTTCATGCGGACTCTACAAATTATTTGTCTAACGGAAGTTAGGGCGAAGGTTGTGGCCGCGTAAAATCGATTTTAGTCCTTCCGCCCCCCTCCCCCCCCCCCCCCCCCCCGCACACACACCAGAGTTCGTTTCCGCTGACCGTTCCAAGGCAGTTCTTCTGTCGCGGTTTATTTTTGTTATGGTTGGTCTTTGGATTTTGTGTCGCTTATATTATTTTAATTTGGATAGCCTTACTGTCCTTTTGGCTTTCCGCTATTGATATTTCCATTAGGGTCTGTTGTTTCATGTTTTTGTTTCTTTCCCTTTGGCACCTCTGATGGGAGCGATGGGTTAATTGTATCGATCCCTGATCATTGCCTCCACTATTTTGATTATGTCTCTTATATAGTGTCATTTTGATTACGCCTGCACCTTCTGGTATATGGGATTGTCCAAAATGATGAAAAATAGACTTCAAATTAGGCAAGTAAATAACATAAACTTATCAGATTTGTTTTGAAAATGGATGCAAGGTCTCGTGTAGGATCAAATGAATTTAAGTCCCTTGGCTGGTTACCAATGTCACGAAAGGTTGGTCATATTGTTTTAACCATGTTTGTGTTCTAAAATCCGTTCTAGACAATCTACTGATTACATGAATAACTAATTTCTTGCAGCAACCCATGCAACTAAGTCTCGAAAAATTGGGTGTTTTTTGGTTTCCAAAGTGAAAGAATTTGGAAAGAATACTATTACTTACAATGGCTGTGTGCTGTGGAATGTCCTCTTAAGAATCGTAAAAGAAACTCAAAGTTTTCAGTATTTTAAATTAGCTGTAAAGGACTCCTTTTTAGATTTACTGGTATAATGATTTGATGTTTATTAGACTTGATCTGCAGTTTTATAAGTATATTCTTTATATGCACTTCCTTCATATGTGTTTTTGCTTCAATGCACCGGACATGTGTCAGTTTTAAGTTCCTAAGGTTTGCCAGTTTATTATTCTGTGCCTCACTGTGACTTGTAATCGATCCGTAAGTACTATAATGGAAATAAGAGAAACCACTTTTTCTTTCTTGTGTCATCCTGGTATTGACCGGCAAGCCATGGTACATTCAGTTTAAATATGTATGTATTACATGTATATTTAATACCACATTGTTTTATCATGTAATGCTGATCTGTGATATCGAAATAACTGTGCTCCGCGTGTTTCAAATTTATTTGTGTTTTGGTATGGCACATTATATTTAGGATCAAGCTGATGTTATACAGTCAAATCTGTCTAATCCGGCCAGCTCTCAGATTGAGAAAAATAACCGGATTAGACGGGGGCCGGAATAGAGAAAATGAATTATCCATGCGACCTCAGCTGGTGTTGTGCCGTTTGGCGGCCGTAAAACGTCTCCCCGTACATCAACCATAGTCCAGTTTATATTTTACTTTTGGTCCTTTGAGATCAGCGTGAATATTCTGAGAAAACAAAAATAAATTATTGGTTTACTCATATTCTAGACAGGTTTTTAATTATTTGGACCCTATTTTGATTTATATCAGTCTTTGAATCGACTGCCTATTCGAAATTCGTAAAATTGCAGTATGTTTCCTCTGGCTTTCTTTGCCGGATCATTATAGGGTCACTGATGAGGCTTTATTAGCCGAAACTACATAGTATGACCCATCTTCTTTATTATGAATGTTTTTATTGCTCTTAAAGGAACTCATTTTTGATTTTTATTTGCCTTCACTGCAGCTGGTGTTGTGCCGTGTGGCGGCCGTAAAACGTCTCCCCGTACATCAACCATAGTGCAGTTTATATTTTACTTTTGGTCCTTTGAGATCAGCGTGAATATTCTGAGAAATCAAAAATAAATTATTGGTTTAGACTCATATTCCAGACAGGTTTTTAATTATTTGGACCCTATTTTGATTTATATCAGTCTTTGCACGCCGGTGGGTCAGGCCTCGGATTCTATGACGGCTCCAACGTAAAGGCTTATTGAGAATTAGAGAGATAATGCTGGTTGGTGCCTGATGCTCTGTCTCTGGTCTGTTGGTTTTCTTTTGCTCCATCATTTCAGTGGTTTCTTGCTGTTGAGTCCTCACCGTTGTCTCACCTCTGTGGTTCTTTGATTTTTGTGTTCACGGAGATGTTGCACTGATGAGTTAGGAGGCCTTCATGCGGACTGAACAAATTATTTGTCTAAATCGCGACGGTAGTAAGGGCGAGGATTGTGGCCACGTAAAATCGATTTAAGCCCCCCAGTGGAAATCTTCCACTGACCGTTCCAAGGCGGCTCTTCTGTGGCGATTTATTTATGTTGTTGTTTGTTACTTACTGTGTGTATCACTTGTGTCTTTAAATTTTGGATGGCCATATGGCCATTTTGTGGGAAAGTAACTGTCCTTATGGCCTTCCTTTGTCTAGGTTTCCATTATGGCCTGGTCGCTTAATGTTTGTATTTCTTTCCCTTTGGTGTCTTTTATGGGTGGAGTAAGTTAATTGTATCAATTCCTGATCTTTGTTTTACTTCTACTTTGAATCGACTGCCTATTCGAAATTCGTAAAATTGCAGTATCCCGTTTCCTCTAGCTTTCTTTGCCGGATCATTATAGGGTCACTGATGAGGCTTCATAAGCCGAAACTACGTAATATGACCCATCTTCTTTCTTATGAATGTTTTTATTGCTCTTAAAGGAACTCATTTTTGATTTTTATTTGCTTAGTGTATGTATCCACTGAAGGGTAGAGAATTGATACACGTCACACTAAGTCTTGTACACACGAAAATTATTCCATATAAAAAGCAGGAACGAAGTTCGACACAATTTAAAATCACGTTAATAGTATTGACTGGGCCGTTAAACTCCAATACAAAACAAAAAAGTTTATAATAAAACTCTTGACTACACTGATTCATGCTATTGTGAATGTTCTGCACCTTTGAAATTGCGGACAATGTTAAAACTCGCACGTGCGTACTGGTATTTAAATTAGTGTTAATTATATCGGACACAACAGTTTGACACTTATTGCAGAATGTACAGTAATGACAAAACGTATTAGGACAATTAGAATGAGCGTAAGTAATCTCACACTGCAAACGCAATTTTCAAGTGGTCAATAAGGGTCACTTACAACAATGCAAATAGCGATAACAATCACAAACTGTGCTCAGTAAGGTGGGTTATTCTTAAGCAATACACATAAAGCAAGAATGTCAACACTTTGTCAGGAATACACAGCAAAATTCGTGCCAAACAGACTGGATAAGTAGGTCAGAGTTCGAAATGTGCAGTGTCCGGTGTAGACAGGAAATTTTGACGTTGTGGTATATGGATGAATTCAACAGACATAAATTTTTGTCCGGATTGGACAGGAAATCGGAATAAATACGGGCCGGATAACGAAAGTTTGACTGTATAATAGAAGTGGAGGCAATGATCAGGAATCGATATAATTAACCCACAGCTCCCACCAGAGACACTAAAGGGAAAGAAACAAAACATGAAACCACAGACCCTAATGGAAACATCAATAGCGGAAAGCCAAAGGGACAGTTACTTTCCCACAAAAAGGCCAATTGGCTATCCAAAATAATATAAGCGACACAAACACCCAAACAAACCATAACAAAAATAAACCGCGACAGAAGAATCGCCTTGGAACGGTCGGCGGAATCGAAATCCACTGGAGGGCTTAAATCGATTTTAAGTGGCCACAATCCTCGCCCTTACTTCCGACGTGATTTAGACAAATAAATGTTCAGTCCGCATGAAGTCCCCCTAACTCATCAGTGCAACATCTGATATAATAGCCTTTAATACGGGTTTTAGATATCTAGATGACTCGCAAGCTAAAGATGTTTAATTTAGCTAGACAATTGGCCAGATCTATCTTTCTGAACTTTAGCAGAATAAAGCTAATTCTTCTGATACCAGAACCCCTTTTCTGGGTTAATATTTATCCATATCTAACAACAATATACTACAAACAATATTTATTTTGATTTTGACATGTGTAGCTTCTCTTTTTGGATGATGATGATGATGTCTCTCGCTCTATCACTGATGATATACGTATTTCGAACTATTCGTTGTTCTGGAATATTTTAACGGCCCTTTAATGATTATTTCACTTATTTCGAGCAGATCGTTTATCAGAGGTGGGTGCAAACCGGAGTACCAAGAGAAAACCCGCTTGGCCTTAGAATGCAGAATCTGGTGTCTCATATATGACCCGAGCGAGGCACCAACCGCAGCGGTGAGAGACCTAATGATTAAGAGTCAGCACTCTTACCCAACAGGCTACGGAGGTTCGTAGGTCAGCCGACTTCTAAACTTTTTAAACAAAGCAATTGAAATCATGAGCGCTGTTAACTTTTTACTAAGTTATACAGAATTGGTTGATGAAAAAAATTGTTGGCTTGAAAACACTTCTGCAGCAATGAATGTCGGAACCGGAGTATTGTGATTAGTTTATAAACGGGGTCTTTCATCTGAGCCCATGCATGTTTTTTCTTTAAACTTTGTATATTAATAACTCAGCATATACAACCTATAAAAATGTATTTAATAAATTATATAAATCAAAGTAGGACTCAGGGGGCCACTCTAACTGACTCCCTCCATGAGCTGGTGTCTGTCTCTAAATAAGTGCGTCTTAAATCTTATGTTTTATTTAGTTTCAAGATCTGTGAACTGGATTGAATGCAGAACTCCATAGGCATTCCTTTGATACTAAAAAACCTTTTGAATTAATTAAAGTTCACATTATCTGATAAAATAATTATCAAAAATCTCCTTTTTTAATTAAAAATTTAAAAAAATTAAAAGAAAATCAATCCCTAAGATAAATATCTTCTAGTCTTTGTCAAGATTTCATTTTGCTAGGAAAACTTGCCATATGTATCTTCTTTAGCTGTGCCAAATTTCATGAAAATCCGAAACCGGTAACACTGTAGTTTTACACCTTTAATGGATATAAGTCGTTTCTGCAAAATCTACTATCTTATTGAAATCATCCAAGAACGTTACAAAAAGGCAATTCGTAACACTTACGTAATAAAAATGAGATTATACAAATCAAAATGAATACATATTGAGCTGATCTAGCTATGAAACTATTAAAATATTATGGATTTTTGATATTTTCCTTTCATTTATACACTATGATCTATCCCAAATAGTAGATAGTAAAACACTAAATCAAAAGGTATTCTAATCAACAAATAAGGCTTAACAACATATATTGCTTTTTTATTAGCAGCAAAATTATTGTGAACATTTGCAACTTCATTTAACCATAGTGCAGTTTATATTTTACTTTTGGTCCTTTGAGATCAGCGTGAATATTCTGAGCAATCGGAAATAAATTATTGGTTTAGACTCATATTCTAGACAGGTTTTTAATTATTTGGACCCCATTTTGATTAATATCAGTCTTTGAATCGACTACCTATTCGCAATTCGCAAAATTGCAGTATGTTTCCTCTGGCTTTTTTTGCCGGATCATTACAGGGTCACCGATGAGGCTTTATTAGCCGAAACTACGTAGTATGACCCATCTTCTTTCTTATGAATGTTTTCTTTGCTCTTAAAGGAACTCATTTTTGATTTTTATTTGCCTTCACTGCAGCTGGTGTTGTGCCGTGTGGCGGCCGTAAAACGTCTCCCCGTTCATCAACCATAGTGCAGTTTATATTTTACTTTTGGTCCTTTGAGATCAGCGTGAATATTCTGAGCAATCGGAAATAAATTATGGGTTTAGACTCATATTCTAGACAGGTTTTTAATTATTTGGACCCCATTTTGATTAATATCAGTCTTTGAATCGACTACCTATTCGAAATTCGCAAAATTGCAGTATGTTTCCTCTGGCTTTTTTTGCCGGATCATTACAGGGTCACTGATGAGGCTTTATTAGCCGAAACTACGTAGTATGACCCATCTTCTTTCTTATAAATGTTTTCATTGCTCTTAAAGGAACTCATTTTTGATTTTTATTTGCATAATTCATGCTACGCAAATAGTTGTAAGGCAAGGAGATCCATTATTTTCATTTCCATACCAATCTGGTATGCAAGGACGCAATGGTCAGTGGTTTGTTGGTACCAGTAAAAATAGTTCTGTTGATAAATCCACGGCCAGTTTAAGCCTTATATATACTCTGTCTTTAAGAACGCTTGATTATTATCCTAACAAAAAAGTTACAGTTGTTATTGGTTAGTATTTCCAAAAATCAAAATGCCACTGATATTGAGTTTCTTTTGCAAAAGATATCATTGATGGATGAGGCGCAGAATATTTGGTGTAAACAAAGCTGTTCCATGACCTAGAGAAATTTTGCTATTAGACAGGGAGATAAACAGTTTCCTTCCTTATAGTACACATGCATAAATATGTCTCTTTTGTGCATAGGTATTGTTATTGTCGACGTTTTTTTAGTGTCTTATTTTTTCTATTTACTTTGTCAATATAGTGGTTAATTTATCGGAAGCGAGCTTTTAGTATTTTTTTCTGGTTGTAAAACGTTCAACCACTTCTTGAATGTTTCTGCTGAATGCAAGTTCACTGTTTTTTTAAGCACTGTTCCTGCTTGCTTTTTGTTCATTAATTATTACCAGTACATTTCTGTGCAATGTATCTCTCGGCTTAGAAAGAGCATTGCAGTGTTTGGACAGAAAAAAGCATCACAATGTATTTACTAAAAATAATTTAAATTCTATGAGTAATGCTATAACTACTCACAGATTGAATAATTATTATCAACAGTTTAAATGCTTCTTGATATCTTACATAATGTGCTTTGTAATCACTGCAACAACTGCTGAGATAGGTAAGTGAAGTGAAAGACCTATACAAATATATAGACAACACAATCATGATCACATAAGTTTTGGAACACTGACAAATGTACGACCATGTGAATTCTAAAAGCAAATTCAAATGGCTTTGGAATACAGCTCCAGGAAGCCGTTTGATTTCGTTCATAGGGGTTATACAAAAAGATAGATTGGCTAGTGTCTATGCAGGTACAAATTCTGCAAACTTAATGTCCAGGAAAAGTAATCTCAAGTGTTATTGATTTTCCCTAGAGTGAACCTTTTTTTTCGTGGACAGTTAGGGTTAAATAAACAAACAACAGGTTGACTTGAGAGTCATTTATCTCGCTCCCACAAAATCTGAAGCAACATCTAAAGTGACTGGTATGTTGTTGATTTGAATGTAAATCTGAACATCACCTTAGCACCATTACCAAATTAGACAAGAAAGACAGAAAGAAAACGTTGCACACGATTACATGGGTGCGTTTGATGACGTTTGTCATCCCTTTGCGGTATAGTTCTGTAAACAAAACAGTTTGTTCCATAGGGGCAAATTTACCGAAATGGATGTTTTGAAATAATACTTATAATTATGCTATGAACTACTTACACGAACCATACTATACTATATCCATCCAAATTGAAAGCAATAGTAAAGTATTATTAAACAGCATGACCACAACATGATAATCATATAATTTCACATTTTGCTGAATCAGGACTATCAGTATTCAGTCTGTTAAAACACAATGTTACCGGTCCTCAATTCCCATCAAAATTCATCAACCTGTTCCTAAGATATGTGGGTAGTTTTTATGTTAAAATGGTGTCTTGACAAAAATTGGAACATGGTAAAAATGCATATAAAATTTTAATGAATACAAAAATAGGAGCTGAAATATTGGGACACCATCAAAGAAAACTGAATGCCAAGCCACTATTACTAGACATACGAGGTCATTCATAGTATCAACTAACTCACCAATTATGGCTTTAATTCATAAAACATAACAGCATTAGATATATGAAACTCTGAATACTGCTGATAAGTTTATATGAGAGTACTCTCTGTTGTGATAGGGACTTCATAAAATATGTAATAAATTTACTACGGAAATAACATTTAAAAGTGAATGCAGCGTAATTATAATGGTTATACCCAAGGCAATTATTGTGCATAATTTCATCAAAATCCAAGCGTGGGCAGAAACCAATGCAAATTTCCTATACCTTGAAAGACCCCCTTAATAAAACCTTTGCTAAATCGGATCTTTCAGTAGCTCAAAAGCAGTTTTCTCGGACAAAAGAGAATCCCATGGATGTGAGTCGGGTCTCTTTGACTCTATGACGGCTTCGACCTAAACTTTCATAAAAGGGTTGATAGCTTATGCTACACTGTATGTCTTTGGCCCATGGCCCTCTGTGGCTCTGTTGCTGATTATCTTCAGCTCTGACCCTTCTATTACTAGTTGTCTTCAGCACTGGCTCTCGGCCCTCTGTGGTTCTATTGCTTATTATCTTCAGCTCTGGCACTCGGCCCTTTGTGGTTCTACAGCTGATTATCTTCAGCTCTGGCTCTCGGCCCCGTGTTGTTTTATTGCTGAGTATCTTCAGCTCTGGTTATCGGCCCTCTATGGTTCTATTTCTGATAATCTTCAGGTCTGACAATCAAACATCTGTGGCTCTGTTACTGAGCGCTGGCTGTCGGCCCTCTGTGGTACTATTGGTGATTAAGTTCAGCTGTTGCTACCGGCCCTCTTTGGTTCGATTGCTGATTATCTTGAGCTCTGGCTCGGGGCCGCTCTGGTTCTATTGCTGATCATCTTCAGCTCTGGTCTCGACCCTCTGTGGTTCTACTGCTGATTATCTTCAGCTCTGGTCTCGATCCTCTGTGGTTCTACTGCTGATTATCTTCAGCTCTCGGCCCCGTGTGGCTTTATTGCTGAGTATCTACAGCTCTGGTTTTTTGGCCCTCTGCGATTCTACTTCTGATTATCTTCAGCTCAGAATGTCGACCCAGTGGTTCTATTGCTGATTATGTTCTGCTCTGGCTCTCGGCCCTCTGTGGTTCTACTGCTGATAATCTTCAGTTCTGAGTCATCTGTGGTTCTATTGCTGGTTGTCTTCAGCTCGCTGTGGAACTATTGCTGATTATGTTGAGCTCTGGCTCTCGGCCCCCTGTGATTCGATTGCTGATTACCTTCAGCTCTGCCTCCGGGCCTCTCTGGTTCTATTGCTTATCATCTTCAGCTCTGGTCTCGACCATCTGTGGTTCTATTGCTGATTATCTTCAGCTCTGGTTTTTTGACCATCTGTGGTTCTATTGCTGATTAAGTTCAGCTCTGGCTTTCGGCCCTCTGTGGTTCTTTTGCGGATTATCTTCAACTCTGGTCCTCGGTCCTCTCTGGTTCTGTTGCGGAGTATCTTCAGCTCTGGCTCTCGGCGCACTATGCTTCTATAGCTGATTATCTTCTTCAGCTCTGCCCCTCGGCGCACTATGGTTCTACAGCTGATTATCTTCAGCGCTAGCACTCGGCGCTCTATTGTTCTATTACTGATTATCTTCAGCTCTGGCTCTTGGCTCTTTTTGGTTCTTTTGCGGATTATCTTCAGCTCTGGCTCTCGGTTCTCTATGGTTCTATTGCTGATTTAATTCAGCTCTGGCTCTTGGTTCTCTATGGTTCTATTCATAATTATCTTCAGCTCTGGCCGTCGGCGCCGCTCTATGGTTCTATTGCTAATTATCTTCAGCCTTGGCCCTCGGCGCTCTATGGTTCTATTGCTGATTATCTCCAGCTCTGACTCTCTGTACTCTATAGTTCTATTCATGATTATCTTCAGCTCTGGCCCTCGGCGCTCTATGGTTCTTTAGCTGATTATCTTCAGCTCTGGCATTCGGCCCTCGGTGGTTCTATTCATGATTATCTTCAGCTATGGCCCTCGGCGCTCTATGGTTCTATTGCTGATTTTCTTCAGCTCAGGTCCTCGGCGCTCTTTGGTTCTATAGCTGATTATCTTCAGCTCTGGCCCTCGGTTCTCTATGGTTCTACTCATGTTTATTTTCAGCTCTGGCCCTCGGCGATCTATGGTTCTATTGCTGGTTAATTTCAGCTCTGGCACTCGGTTCTCTATGGTTCTATCCATGATCAACTTCAGCTCTGGCCCACGGCGCTCTATGGTTCTATTGCTGATTATCTTCAGCTCTGGCCCTCGGCGCTCTATGGTTCAATAGCTGATTGTCTCCAGCTCCGGCTCTCGGTTCTCTATGGTTCTATTCATGATTATCTTCAGCTCTGGCCCTCGGCGCTCTATGGTTATATTGCTGATTATCTTCAGCTCTGGCCCTCGGCGCTCTATGGTTCTATAGCTGATTACCTTCAGCTCTGGCTTTCGATTCTCTATGATTCTATTCATGATTATCTCCAGCTCTGGCCCTTGGCGCTCTATGGTTCTATTGCTGATTATCTTCAGCTCTGGCTATCGGTTCTCTATGGTTCTATAGCTGATTATCTTCAGCTCTGGCCCTCGGCGCTCTATGGTTCAATAGCTGATTGTCTCCAGCTCCGGCTCTCGGTTCTCTATGATTCTATTCATGATTATCTCCAGCTCTGGCCCTTGGCGCTCTATGGTTCTATTGCTGATTATCTTCAGCTCTGGCTATCGGTTCTCTATGGTTCTATAGCTGATTATCTTCAGCTCTGGCCCTCGGCGCTCTATGGTTCTATTGCTGATTATCTTCAGCTCTGGCCCCCTGTTCGCTATGGTTCTATAGCTGATTATATTCAGCTCTGGCCCTCGGCGCTCAATGGTTCTATTGCTGACTATCTTCAGCTCTGCCTCTCGGTTCTCTGTGGTTCTTTTGCAGATTATCTTCAGCTCTGTCTCTAACTGTTTGGAGGCTTTGGCAGGGACACTCATTGATGTTTCATCACAGTGGTTTAAATTACTTACGATGTTTTTGTAATGTGGTATAGACTGAGTTAGAAAACCTATATTTTAGCCAAACATTAACAATATTTGAATCGTCTTCCATTGACCGTAGCTGCCGACCATTCTATTGTAATTCTTGTGTTCATCGCTGCTGACTATTCTAGTGTTGTAATTCTTGTGTTCATTCTATGTGGTTTGTTTCTATCGGTTGTTTTATGTTAAGACCTGCTGATGCATTGCCGTAATGTATATTTCTTTTACAATATTGTAATGTTCTATGGAACGAGTGAGTTCGAGTTTTTCGTCCCACCAACAGCTAAGGTCATACGGAGACCTGACCTCGATTTAAAGACTCATCCCAAAGTATGGAAAAGCCCCAATGTTCTGTAGAAAGGTAATCCCTTGGAAGCAAGGCTACATCACAGAACTGAAAGTCGTACAATTTTTTTTGCTGGCCTGACTAGCTTGTTTCGGCAAAATAGGCCTCCTCAGTGACCCTCAAATATTTTTAAAATTCCGCAGTGAAATCAATGATCCCGAGCACTTGAAAATAAAACACATCCTCGTCGGGGAAAAGAGAGACATAAGAGATGGTTGTTTTGCTTTCCGTTGTGCCTGACCTTTAAACGATATATTATGTCTACTCTTCCACTTGGTGCAACTTTAAGCATGTGCTTTTTCAACTGTGGCACTTATTGATTATCTTCGTTTGCATTTTAATTGTGACTTATCATGAGTTATGTCCTCTTACTATTTATAAATATATATCTAGCCAGGATGACTTTTAGTAGCTAGGTACGAGTATATTACTCTTCGCTACAGCAAACGTAGCCACGGCATCCATATGTGCATTAATATTAAATTCAAAGCTCTTTTCAGATCATGTTTTTTCAAGCACTTCCTGATTTTCTTCTCATTAATACTAGATTTATCCTGCTGGACTATTGAAATCGACCTGTTTGCGTCTGTAAAATCAGAATATTTGTTGTTCGACCACGTGATAAAATATTTAAATGTATGTGTTTGGGTTGGATAGGTGCTTTTGTGTGTGCGTATGAATGCATGTTGCACTAATGATTTTTGATTGGCTGTTTATACTTATGGAAAGTACAAAGAAAAGATGACGAGTGCACTCTGAAAGTGAAATAATGAATTCTGAAGGTGTAAGCTAATTGAATCTATTCGTGAGCATTGCCTTCACTTCTATATTCTTTTTGGTGTTTTGAATAACATTTTGGAAATTCACTACATGGAAAAAAGTTACCCCTGAGCAGAAATTATTTCCTTTTGGTAGGCCCCTATTAAGGGGAATGTATACATTTTCAGGAGAGGCAACTCCTGTCTCCTATGTAAATGGGGGTTAACTCATAAGGTAAAGAAATTGCTCCAGATGAGCAAATTCGTTCCTTTAACCGTAGACCCCTTTTTTAAGTTGGACCGAGTTTATAGAAAAGCAAACAGGAAGTCCCGAAAGTTGATTCCCTTTGCAAAATGACGTAAAAATCTGCCAGGCGTATAATTTCCTCTTAAGGGATGTATTTTGATCAGAAATTCCATTGCTGAGGGTGATTCCACCACTCCCCTAAACTACATAACAAAGAAATTCCGGTATACATAACAATAGCGCATTAGTGTGACACATTGCGTTCTTTCTATCTCCGAAATGGTTGATTTTCTGATAAAACTTTGTGACATTTTTCAAAGGTTGCAGGTGCTCGTCAATGGGGTGGTTCTCATGCGTACCCACAATCTATGTCTTGGAACAGAAATAGGAAAATAATGAAAACCCAACGTAAACCTCATTTCCTCTATATAAAGTAGGGTGTACGTGGTTGAAGTGGAGTCCAATGCACGGATTTGTTACGGTTTCATTTATACCAATTCCGCTTTGAAATACAAAATACAAGAACAGTAAAAATCCGGTATAAAGGCCAGCTACAATTAAGATAAATTCTGCTTTAGAATCGTATTAAAGCGGTTTCAGATTTTCTTTCTTTTTTTCTGACCCTATCATCCTCTAGTCAGTGACAACATTTGTGATTTTCAAATTCAGCACCCAATTTCGTAAAATCATTCTTCGATATAAAAAGATTGGGTACAACTTAAATGTTATACGTAGACTGCAAGCATGGTAGTTAACCCAATCACGGTTGACAACTTTGCTTCCCTCTTTAATTGCCCACCGGTGGGTCAGGCCTCAGATTCTATGACGGCTCCAGCGTAAAAGCTTATTGGGAATCAACAGATCTAATTCCAGGTAATGTTGGTTGGAGTCTGATGATCTATCTTTGGTCGGGCCCATCGGAGTCTAACTGATGGTTTTCTTTTGCTCCAGCATTCAGTGGTTTCTTGCTGTCGAGTCTTCACCGTTGTTTCATCTCTGTGGTTGTTTGATTATTTGTGTTCACGGAAACGTTGCACTGGTGAGTTGGGAGGCCTTCATGTGGACTGTACAAATTATGTCTAACTCGCGACGGAAGTAAGGGGCGAGGATTGCGATTTAAGCCCCCCAGTGGAGTTCATTTCCGCTGACCGTTTCAAGGCGGTTCTTCTGTCGCGGTTTATTTTGTTATGGTTTGTCTTTTGATGTTTGTGTCGCTTATATTATTTTATTTTGGATAGCCTCTTGGTCATTTTTGGGGAAAGTAACTGTCGTTTTGGCTTTCCGCTATTGATGTTTCTATTAGGTCTGTTGTTTCATGTTTGTGTTTCTTTCCCTTTGGTGTCTCTGATGGGAGCTGTGGGTTGATTGTATCGATTCCTGATCATTGCCCCCACTTCTATTTTATTAAAGAATTTTCTTGAACAGTCCCATCGGGAAAACACGTATATATAATTTTACCCACATTGTACACCACTTTTATATAGTTAAACTGGGGTTTACAGGGATAAACTTTATTTTTCTTATTTCTGCTCTAAAATACATGTTATTGTGGGTACTCGTTAAAACCACCTCAATTTATATTTTGAGCAGAAATATGAAAATTATGACAATTTTGTTATCTTAAAACTTTCATGTTTACGGCGGTAAAATTTACAATATCTCTATATAGGCCAAAACAGCTATGAATATAGGAATTTTACTATTGTGTACATATTTATTACAGGTAATTCGACAGCCATTATTTCGAAAGGAAGCTTCACAATTCTGGTTGGAGCGGTTGCGGTTGCTGTGATGGCACCATGATCAACAGCAGAGAAAGTGATATGAAGAATTGTCTCTTTATTTTAATATTTATATATTCAGTAATATTTGACATTTTGTTCATGTGGATGATGACGAAATCATAAGATTTCAGAAACGAATCCATGACATAAACTTTCGAAAATGATTCTGATGGGAATGTTCTAGTTTTTTTTTAATAAATATGCTAATGAAATTTGTGCGAGTTTCTATCTTACTATGGAACAGTATACATAAACGAATCCTTAAACCTTGGTCTTTAAATCAAACTTCGTATGTATTTGAATGGATAAAACGGTCAGTTGTAAGAACATTCATGTCTAGTTGCAAAAGAAAATCCACGGCAAAAATTACTTTACAGATAGACGAGTGATAATTGGATAGCTAGCAAGGTCTGTTAGATAAATGTGTTTTTTTTGTACCAAAAGAACGGGTTGTTAAAAAATCTGATCAAAAAGAGGAAAATTTTGAAACTATTTCGTAGTTTTGTAGTTTTGTTAGTTAAGCAATGCAAACTCAGACGACAACAGAACAAATGTATTTCATATTCGAATTTAAATGGTTCGAACTGACTTGAAACTATAGAAATTTATTTAACACTTAGCGGTGAAATCAATGCATATCTGAAACAAATAAAAATATTTTCATAATGAGAAAATATTTTCACACTGTTAAAAATAACATAACCGTGTCATTGGCACAGTAGCAGTCCGTACTACGTTTTTGGTTTATTTTTCCTATAAAATAAAAAGAAAAATACCTTATTTTCGATAAATACCAATATTGCATCTGTGTGTTTAAAACACCAGTGGCCAGTTGTTCAAAACTATCGATGTCGTTAGTTAACGTATCATTAAAACTTCAATCATTTATTTAGGTAAATATGCTAATTTTTTGCTGAAAAAATGTGAGCAGCTTTGCATCCGCAAAAACTGCTCACATTTTTTCAGCAAAAATTCAAAAATTTTAAATATGACACTTGCTAGAACAGTTAACAATATGACGACTAACGAGCTCGTTAAGCTAACGATGCTTTGAACAACTGGGCCCAGAAATGTTCAAGAGTGCGAAGCTTGTTACGAACAGCACTTCAACCACAGTACATCGCCAAAGTCACGTGTAAAATAAAAAGAGGATCTTACATGAGTGATCATGTATTATTGAATTTATTAAACGGTTGAGAAAAAGGGATAAAATGCGAGGCTATGCCGAGCATTTTATCCTTTTTCCTCAACGAGTTTAATAAATTCAGTAACACATGAGCACATGTATTATTGAATTTATTGAACGAGTTGAGAAAAAGGGATAAAATGCGAGGCTTTGCCGAGCATTTTATTCTTTTTCCTCAACGAGTTTAATAAATTCAATAATACATGAGCATGAATGCAAGATTCTACTTATCATATGACATTTAAAACGCATTTTATTCACGATTGTTTACAAAAATGTCAATATTCCGCCGTTAGTAAACGCGACGTCGTTAAGGACGTCGTACATGTAACGTTACGGGGCGTATCTAGCTAATTTGCATATTTAATTCACTAGTGGATTATCGAAAATATTGCATGGCGTTATTACACTCTCAGACGCGACGTCATATGATAAAAAGAAATTTTTCACGAAAATGTCTGATGTTTCATCACACTCGGTGCAATATTTTGGTATTCATCTAAAAACGTAAGAATCCTCTTTTTATTCTAAACAGGAGTATTTCGATCCCGTATGGTTTGTCGTGGTGCCATTTCAGGGGACATAATGCGGGTAATTTAGGAATAAAGATTTGATCCTCTATTTAACCACAATAAAGGGATGAGAAGCACCCCGATGAAGTGGTTCTAATGACTACACACACAGCACACATTTTGAAGATAAATTCTAACACCGCGCGCAATGGGGAGGAACAGTGTTTTATTATGCAACAAATCACGGGGCGGAAGAGCGTGCCGAGAGACGTCGTTAAAAGCTTCTTGTTTATGAGAACTCTCTTTGATCCTTTGATGTTGGACGGTGTAACGTCATTTGTTCGCACCGAAAACGTTACAAGAAGGACACAAATACATGTGTTACAGCCAATAATTTTGCGGGAATTCTTCTAACAACGGCGAAAGGTTGTAAGAATTTGAAGTAAACAACAACACTATGCCGATTTTCAGTGTGTTAGAATCGAAATAGAGCAGCTCTTGTCTGTGATTTGTTGAGTAATAAAACAGTTTGTCGGTCAGTTTTAAGTAAACAAATCACGCGCACTTCACACTGTGATTTGTTGAGTAATAAATCACAGTTTTTCGGTCAGTTGTAAGTAAACAAATCACGCGCGCTACGCACTTACGAGTTGATCCACCTTGCACTGACCTCCAAGCTGCGATTTTTCACTCAGCAAATCACAGCTAGAGCTGATCTATTTCTGAAATACAAAATGCCAGCCTAAATTATTCCTAAAGATGGTTATCTGGGGTTAGAGGAAGAGTTATCGAACGCTGTATGGACTTAAGGACAAGGTCGAATCAGCCATGGAATATTAGTCATCAGTTTTCGAGTCACTGAAGTTATGTGTTATCAAAAAACAAGAGGCCCATGGGCCACAATGCTCACAAGAGCTCAGGCTGCACTGCCTAATGGCAGCCAGGTATTTTAACATGATATCATTTTAATCTACCGATTATAAAGTCTCTCAAATTAACCCCCAAATCCAAATGAGCACCCATGTTCAATCAGTATCTGGAACATAAGGCCTTTTATGAAGAAGAGGGGGTGGGGGCATGGAGGTTGGTATCACTAAATGCGTCTTATCATAAGGAACAAGAAATATACGGTGTAGCAGTGGGGATCTGTATGCCGGAAACATAAGGCCTCTTAAGCGGTGCATGGATTGGGGCATGCCCCATTGATCCCAGGAAGGCCGAAGATTGTTGTCCCTAAATGTGTCTTATTATAAGGACCATAATATATATGGTTTTTGGTGGGAATCTGAATGGTTTCGGATATATGAGGCCCTTCTTTGGCGTGGAGAGGAGAGGAATGGCCCCTACGCACTCCCAAGTTGGTGTGCTATTGTTAATGAACAAGTACATTTATGATTATGTGGTGGGAATTTGAATGGTTTCTGAAGTATACTGTCTTTTATGAAGTGGAGGGGAGGGGCACTATGCCCACGCACAAAGAGACCCACAGGTTGATGTGATTGAATGAGCCTTATCACAAGGAACAAGAATATATATAGTTTGGGGATAGGGATCTCAATGATTTCTGAAATATATTGCTTTTAATGAAGTAAAGCAGTGGGACATGGCCCGGGTACCCCTGAGGACTACCAAGTTGGTGTCATTTGAATGCGTCTTATCATAAGGAAGATGAATATATTTGATTAAGGGGTGAGCTCTGAACGGTTTCAGAGTTTCAGAGATATATGGCATTTTGTGAAGTGGAGGGGTGGGGCAAGGCCCTGGCTTGACCCAGAAGACCCCTGGGTTGGTGACAATGAACGAGTCTTACCATAAGGAACAACACTATATATGATTTTAGGGGTGGGGATCTGTAAGGTTTCCAAGAAATTGGGCGGTTTAAGAAATGAAGGGGTGGGGCACGGCCCCAGCACATCCCAGGGGACTCTAAGGTTGATGTCACTGAATGCGTCTTATCATAAGGAACAAAAATATATATAGTTTAGGGGTCGGGATGTCTGAGATATATGACCTTTTGTGAAGAGAAGGGGTGGGGCAAGACCCCAGCACACCCAGGGAGACCCCAGGTTGGTGTCAATGAATAATTCTCTTCATAAGGAACAAGAATATATATGGTTAAGTAGTGGGGCCGTGTACAGTTTCTGAGATATTGGGCCTATTATGAAATAGAGGGGGGGGGGGGTGGCGTATGACCCCGGCGCATCCCATTGAAACCCCAGGTTGGTGTCACTGAATGCGTCTTATCAAAAGGAACAAGAATATATATGGTTTAGAGGTGGGGATCTGAATGGTTTCTGAGATATATGGCCTTTTGTGAAGTGGAGGGGTGGGGCAAGGCCCCGGCACACCCCCAAGTTGGTGTCAATGAATGCGTCTCTTGATAAGGAACAATAATATATATGGTTACGGGGTTGGGATCTTTAAGGTCCCGAGATATTGGGCCTTTTATGAAATGGAGGGGGTGGGGGATGACTACGGCGCATCCCGGGGGACCCTCAGGTTGGTGTCACCGAATGCGTTCCATCATAAGGGTTAAGAGTAAATATGGTTAAGCTGTGGGGATCTGAATGGTTTCTGAGTTATATGGCCTTTTATGAAGTGGAGGGCGTGAGGCATGGCACCGGCACAACCTAGGGGACCCCATGTTAGCATAAAAGCATGTGGCTGAGAAGTTTACTCAAGGAACATTTCCATACAAGTTTTGTCAAAATATCTGCATTGACTTGGCAGTAAATGCCATATCCAATTTTGCCCATTATAAGTCTATGGAAACTCTAAGTAGAAGTAAAACAAAGATCAGGAATTGATACAATTAACTTACTCCACCCATAAAAGACACCAAAGGGAAAGAAATACAAACATTAAGCGACCAGACCATAATGTAAACCTAAACAAAGGAATGCCATAAGGACAGTTACTTTCCCACAAAATGGACATATGACCATCCAAAACCAAAAGACACAAGTGATACACGCAGTAAGTAACAAACAACAACATAAATAAATCGCCACAGAAGAGTTGCCAAAGCAACAAAACTAAAGCGTCGATTTTCATAAAAAAACCACACACACACACACACATTTTCAATCCCACGGCCCAGGAATACTACAGATGAAATTTGGGCACAATCGGCCCAGTGGTTTCAGAGGAGATGTCGTTTGAAAGTGTTGATACAGACGACATACGTCATACGACGGACGACGGCGGACAACTGGCTATCCTAAAAGCCCCCCCCCCCCCCCCCCCCGGAGCCTTCGGCTCTGGTGAGCTAAAAAATATAAAAATAGGACCTAATTCCTAGTTCCTAATAGACCTTAAAAATAGGCCTGAGCCTATTCTGTTTTATAGGATTGTGGCTTAATTTCTCGCTACTTTATTTTAATCCTGTCCTTCTGTGACTTTGCAAGTCCGTAAAATGAACCCTTGAAACCTATAAAGCGATATATGGGGTTTACAAGGGTGTTCATTATTTTCAAGATACCGATTGTAGGTACTCGTTTGAACTGTGTCATTGAGGCGGTTCTTACGAGCACCCACAACCTTTGGTTGGAGTATAAATAGGAACAAATATCGAACAGTTTCACCTTTAAAGATATGAAAGAATGCCCTACGTCACATGGGTGTGTTACATTAATGTAGAATTGTTCAAAACTAACCATGTCGTTAGTTTACGCATACTTCACTATATATTGAAACTTTGATCATGTTAAATTGCAAGTATGCTAGCTAATGGTTTGCTGAAAATGCAAATTAAAAATTAGACAGTTTTCCCAGCAATAATACCAGTTTATTAGACATCGCACTTACTAAATCGGTTAACATTTTGACCACTAACAATGTCGTTAAGCTGAAGATGCGTTGAACAACTGGACCCTGGCTTGTATCCATGATCCTATCTGGCATCTTACTTAATTTTTATTAAGTATAACGTTAACACGCATGTGTATTGAACGTCCTTGTAAACACAATTTATTTTGGTATAGTAGGCCTAGTCGCAGATAAGATTAGCAGAACGTAGCCATCGTTTCCATCTACCTTTAGAAAAAGGTAAACAAAAATGCCAGAATATGTGATTTCAATTGTAACTCAAACAAAGCTATATGTGTGGTCCATGTGACCATTTGGTCTGCTTGCAAAAGACATTCGAAAAGCACATTACCGAATCTTCGTGTGGACTCAGCAAATCTTACGCATATAACCAAAACATGAACTGACCCGCCCTGCCAATCTTATCTGCTACTAATATTAGGTAGACGTATAACATTTTCACCAGAAATGTGCTCTTTTTAAAGTTAACAATTGTTTGTTTTTGTTTGATTTGAGGTTTAACGTCCGCGTCGACACTGTAAAGGTCATTTTGGAGACGTTGCTTCCAATTTTGTGGGACTTTTACCCGACATTGAGATGAAATGACATCTCAAGCCCTGTCACCCAATGAAACCAATAGGGTTTATTAGCATGGTCGGTCCGCCTCGCAACGCGGTTCCTGGACAGGCTTAGATCCCCTAAGCGGTTTACCTGTACTAGTGTGTGGGCCGGATTCAGCTCTGCGGGGAAGCATCGTGCAGCCCAAATATTTCTTCAAGCCCCAATGGGCGGGGGAGATGTGAACTGGGTTGAATGCAGAACTCCATAGGCATTCTTTTGACAATATAAAACCTTTTGAATTAATTAAAGTAGAAGTAAAACAAAATGATCAGGAATTGATACAATTAACTTACTCCACCCATAAAAGACACCAAAGGGAAAGAAATACAAACATTAAGCGACCAGACCATAATGGAAACCTAAACAAAGGAAGGCCATCAGGACAGTTACTTTCCCACAAAATGGCCATATGGCCATCCAAAAATAAAAAGACACAAGTGATACACACAGTAAGTAACAAACAACAACATAAATAAATCGCCACAGAAGAGCCGCCTTGGAAGGGTCAGTGGAAGATTTCCACTGGGGGCTTAAATCGATTTTACGTGGCCACAATCCTCGCCCTTACTTCCGTCGCGATTTAGACAAATAATTTGTTCAGTCCGCATGAAGGCCTAACTCATCAGTGCAACATCTCCGTGAACACAAACATCAAAGAACCACAGAGGTGAGACAACGGTGAGGACTCGACAGCAAGAAACCACTGAAATACTGGAGCAAAAGAAAACCAACAGTTAGATTCCGATGAGCCCGACCAGAGACAGAGCATCAGGCACCAACCAACATTATCTCTCTAATTCTCAATAAGCCTTTACGTTGGAGCCGTCATAGAATCTGAGGCCTGACCCACCGGCGTGCAATTAAAGAGGGAAGCAAAGTTGCCAACAGTGATTGGGTTAACTACCATGCATGCAGTCTGTCGTATAATATCCATGTTGTACCCTATCTTTTTATATCGCAGAATGATTTTACGAAATTGGGTAAGTTTACATTTTCTGATAAAACAATTATCAAAAATCTCATGTTTTCATTAATTTTTTACAAAATTATCAAAATTCAATTCCTAAGATAAATATGTTCCAGTCTTTGTCAAGATTTCATTTTACTAGGAAAACTTGACATATGCATCTTCTGTAGCTAGGCCAAATTTCATGAAAATCAGAAACCGGTAACACTATACTTTTACACCTTTAATGGCTGTAAGTCGTTTCTGCAAAATTTACTGTTTTATTGAAATCATCCAAGAACCTTAAAAAAGGCATTGTCCTTAAAGTACCTAACACTTACGTAATAAAAATGAGATTATACAAATCAAAATGAATACATATTGAGTTGATCTAGCTTAGAAACCATTAAAATATCATGAATTTCTGGTGTTTGCCTTTCATTACACTATGATCTATCCAACATAGTAGATAGTAAAACACTAAATCAAAAGTATTCTAATCAACAAATTGGTCTTAACAATATGTATTGCTTTTTTTATTAGCAGCAAAATTGTTGTGAACATGTGCAACTTTATTTAATGATTTTACAGAAGTCATGCAACTAAAAAAGGTGTAAGGCAAGGAGATCCATAATTTTCATTTGCATGCAAGGACGCAAGGGTCAGTGGTTGGTTGTTATTAGTAAAAATAGTACTGTTCATAAATCCATGGCCAGATTAAGCCTTAGATATACATACTATGTCTTTATGTATGCTGAATTCAAGTTACAGTAATTATTGTTCAGTAATTCCAAAAATCGAAACTGACTCTGATATTGAGTTTCTGTTACAAAAGATATCATTGATAGATGCGGCGCAGACTATTTGGTGTAAGCCAAGCTGTTACATGATCTAGAGGAATTGTGCTATTAGACAGAGACAGAAACAGTACACATGCATAAAAATGTCTCTTTTCTACATTGGTATTGTATTTTTTGCCGTTTCTTTAGTGTCTTATTTTTTTTCTATTTACTTTGTCATATAGTGGTTAATATATCAGAAGCAAGCTTTTAGTGTTATTTCTGGTTGTAAAACTTTTAACCACTTATTGAATGTTTCTGCTGAATGCAAGTTCACTGTTCTTTTTAAGCACTGTTCTTGCTTGCTATGTTGTTCGTTAATAATTACCGGTACATTTCGGTGCAATTTATCTCTCAGCTTAGAAAGAGCATTGCAATGTTGTCTATATATAAATATATAGACAACATAATCATGATCACATAAGTTTTGGAACACAGACAAGTGTACGATCATGTGATTTCTAAAAGCAAATTTATTCAAATGGCCTTGGAATAGAACTTCAGGAAGCCGTTTGATTTCGTTCATAGGGGCTATACAAAAATGATTGATTGGCTAGTGCCTAGCGCAGATACACATACTGAAAACCATTTAATGGGTCTTAATGTCAAGGAAAAGTAATCTCAGGTGTTATTGACTGTCCCTAGAACAAACCTTTCTTTTTAAATGGACAGTTAGGGTTAAACAAACAAACAAACAACAGTTTATCTTGAGTCGGATAACAAATCTAAAAAAAGTCTGAAGCAACATCTAAAATGACTGGTATGTTGTTGATTTGAATGTTAAATCTAAACACCACCTTAGCACCAAATTAGACAAGACAGACAGAAAGAAAACTATGCACATGATTTCATGGGTGCTTTTGAAGACGCGTGTCATCAAAACCTTTGCGGTATAGTTCCGTAGACAAAATAGTTTGCTTTGGCCATGGCGTTCAATAGGGGGCAAATTTACCAAACTGGATGTTTTGAAATAATACTTATAAGTATGCTAAGAACTACTTAAACAAACCAAACTATACTATAGCCATGTAAATTGAAAGCAATAGTAAAGTATTATTAAACAGCATGACCGAAACATAATAATCATATAATTTCACATTTTGTTGAATCAGGACTATCAGTATTCAGTCTGTTAAAACACAATGATACCGGTCCTCAATGTCCATGAAATTTCATCTGCATATTCCTAAGATATGTGGATAGTTGTTATACTAAAATGGTGTCTTGACAAAAATTGGAACATGGTAAATTGCATTTCAAATTTTAATGAATACAAGACTTAGAGCTGAAATATGGGGACACCATCAAAGAAAACTGAATGCCCAGCCACTATTACGAGACATATGAGGCCATTCATAGTATCAACTAACTCACCAATTATGGCTTTAATTCATAAAACATTGCAGCATTAGAGATATGAAGCTCTTAATACTGTAGACAGGCTTATATCAAGAGTACTCTCTGTTGTGATAGAGACTTCATAAAAACGTAATACATTTACTACGGAAATAACATTTAAAAGGGAATGCATCGTAATTATAATGATTATACCCAAGGCAATTATTGTGCATAATTTCATCAAATTCCAAGCTTGGGCAGAAACCAGTGTAAATTTCCTATACCCTGAAAGACCCCCTTTGGTTACAAATGGCCAAGTGGTTTCTAAGAAAAAGGAGTTTTAATTCCACATCTCAATTACCTGGGTCCAAGGTCCAACAGTGTTGACGGGGACGTAAAACTTCAAATCAAACAAACGACCCCCCTCCCCTGGGTTCGGAGAATGTTTGAAGGGATTTTACGTTATTTGTGCATGGCGGCCATCTTGGTCATGTGACTTTAACACACTTTTCATGGATGCACCAAATAGAATTTGATTTCAGTGGTTTCAGAGATGTTTGAAAATTTTGACAGACAACGGACGGCAGACAGACAAGGGAGCCGTATCATCTATGAGCTTTTGGCTCAGTTAATCTAGAAATCCTTCAAAGAATGCAAATTATTGTTTTTGTGTTAATTTTATAGGAAAATAACAAGCAAGTGCCTACATTTATATCACTCAAAGTTTGGTATGTTAACTTTCACTTAGCCCACGAACCTGTGTTGTTTCGATCTAAAATAGAAATGGAGGCAATGATCAGGAATTGATATAATTAACCCAAAGCCCCCCCCCCCCCCCATCAGAGACACCGAAGGGAAAGATACACAAGCATGAAATAACTACCCTTATGGAAACGACAATAGCAGAAAGCCAAAGGACAGTTACTTTCCCACAAAATGGTCAATTGTCTATTCAAAAGAAAAAAGATATAAGCGCTACACACACTCAAAGACAAACCATAGCAAAAATAAACCGCAACAGGAGAACCGCATTGGAACGGTCAGTGAAAACTATTTCACCGGTGGGGAGTGGGGGGGGGGGGGGGGGGGAGGTGTGCTGAAATCGATTATATGCGGCCGCAATCCACGCCCTTACTTCCGTCGCGAATTTGTTCAGTCCGCATGAAGGCCCTCTAACTAATCAGTGCAGCATGTTCGAGAACGCAAAAATCAAACAACTACAGAGATGAAACAATGGTGAAGCTCAACAGCAAGGAACCACTGAAATGCTTGAACAAAAAACCAACAGTTAGACTCCGATGGGCCCAACCAGAGGCAGAGCATCACGCACCATCCAACATTACATAAAATTAAATGAATAAAAATTAAAGATCTTATTTACATATTATTTGCTCATTAATTTGCATTTAATCACCATCAACGGTACAGTAAATCCAAGCTAGTGGACATCGGATTTCAGGGAAGGCAAGCGCAAGAGGACACTATTTTTGGCTCACAGGGTATATGGACGAGCTGCCCAATCTAATGGCTACAGATTTCTTTGCAGAAGAACAATAAAGAATGCCTTATCTGACTAGGGGTTTGCCCCAATATGAGGATATGAAATACCAGATTTACCCTAAGTAATGG
>CAUZLF010000355.1:0-10371 GCA_963580285.1 Lucinisca nassula | reverse complement strand
CAATTACATGGAACAGAAGCAAAAACTTATAAAATACACCCAGTTAGTCCTAAATTAGCACTAAACTTACAATTTGTACAGTTTCTGTGACAAAATACATGCCAGGAAGATCCACCTTAAGATACAGAATTGGAGGGAACCTATTATGTGTGAAAATATTATGTATTGAATGAAAACATTAGAGGGGAGCTGATTTTTCTACTTTCGGTTTAGGTGGCACTACAGTAAAAAAAATCCCCTTACTCACAATGTAAATTGGGGCATATTCCATGTTCTACCACATTTCAGCAAGTCTAATGCTTCCATTATGAGGCATATAATTTGACAGGCTGACCATTTACCTTCGAGAAGAAGCTAAAAAATATGTATGCTGTGCGGCATATTTTGGCCTTTTTGGCAGCCAGCGTCAACAAACCCATACCGCAGCGAATAAATCCAGGCATTTCCAGTGGCCAGTCAGCACAATTTTATGGTTCAATTTAAATCAACTGCATTTTACAATAGCAAATACCTACTAATATTTCTTCTAATAAACAATAATACTTCTCAGAAAAATAATGGCTTAGCACCAGATCCAATCAGAAGCAGCAGAATATTCAATTCTGTACTGAAAGCTCTCCCCAAAGCAAGTGCAGCTTTCATAAAGACCAATTATTTACTGTAGTGCAACCTATACCAAACCTTAATTTCTCTATGATCCACCAAAAGAATTGCCAAACACAAGTTTAGACCATATCTAATAATATAGTCATGCATAATTAATGTTCAGTGACAAAGAATCTTTAAACTTTGCGAAAAAGTTATCGCTTCCAGATTCTACGATGAAAGCCGGACAAACCATGTTTTGTGAAAAAGCGAAAAGTTTACCTCTTTCCAGAATGGAACCCAGAAACCGGCTTGCATCAGTGCTTCTTCTCAGATGTCTTTGGAATACTTTAATCCTAAAATGCACTAAATCATGTCCTATTAGCAGCCATGCTAGAAATTTTGGCTGTTCTCACACCTATACCCCCTAATTTCAGTAAAAATTGGCATTTTGAGGATATTTTGGGGAAAAAACTTTGATGAAAATGATTATAAATGCCTTAATGCCATGAGAAATGTCTGAATATATCTATTCAAATCTTGTAACATGAATCCAACCAGTAAGAACTTACAACGGCTGAGAAAACTCATTGCAATATTGCAGCGGGCTGTTCGGAGAGACAATTTTGAAATTTTGCATTGGCTTGAGACCCTTGTCTAATGCCAAGTAACCTCAGTGTTATATTCAATATTGAGTATTTTCTTTTTCTTGTGTTCCTGTTTAGTCATTTACTGCAGGTCTGCTTTCCAAACAGACCAATGACAACTGATTTACATGGCTTTTAAGTACCCCCCCCCCCCCCCTCCAATTACATGGAACAGAAGCAAAAACTTATAAAATACACCCAGTTAGTCCTAAATTAGCACTAAACTTACAATTTGTACAGTTTCTGTGACAAAATACATGCCAGGAAGATCCACCTTAAGATACAGAATTGGAGGGAACCTATTATGTGTGAAAATATTATGTATTGAATGAAAACATTAGAGGGGAGCTGATTTTTCTACTTTCGGTTTAGGTGGCACTACAGTAAAAAAAATCCCCTTACTCACAATGTAAATTGGGGCATATTCCATGTTCTACCACATTTCAGCAAGTCTAATGCTTCCATTATGAGGCATATAATTTGACAGGCTGACCATTTACCTTCGAGAAGAAGCTAAAAAATATGTATGCTGTGCGGCATATTTTGGCCTTTTTGGCAGCCAGCGTCAACAAACCCATACCGCAGCGAATAAATCCAGGCATTTCCAGTGGCCAGTCAGCACAATTTTATGGTTCAATTTAAATCAACTGCATTTTACAATAGCAAATACCTACTAATATTTCTTCTAATAAACAATAATACTTCTCAGAAAAATAATGGCTTAGCACCAGATCCAATCAGAAGCAGCAGAATATTCAATTCTGTACTGAAAGCTCTCCCCAAAGCAAGTGCAGCTTTCATAAAGACCAATTATTTACTGTAGTGCAACCTATACCAAACCTTAATTTCTCTATGATCCACCAAAAGAATTGCCAAACACAAGTTTAGACCATATCTAATAATATAGTCATGCATAATTAATGTTCAGTGACAAAGAATCTTTAAACTTTGCGAAAAAGTTATCGCTTCCAGATTCTACGATGAAAGCCGGACAAACCATGTTTTGTGAAAAAGCGAAAAGTTTACCTCTTTCCAGAATGGAACCCAGAAACCGGCTTGCATCAGTGCTTCTTCTCAGATGTCTTTGGAATACTTTAATCCTAAAATGCACTAAATCATGTCCTATTAGCAGCCATGCTAGAAATTTTGGCTGTTCTCACACCTATACCCCCTAATTTCAGTAAAAATTGGCATTTTGAGGATATTTTGGGGAAAAAACTTTGATGAAAATGATTATAAATGCCTTAATGCCATGAGAAATGTCTGAATATATCTATTCAAATCTTGTAACATGAATCCAACCAGTAAGAACTTACAACGGCTGAGAAAACTCATTGCAATATTGCAGCGGGCTGTTCGGAGAGACAATTTTGAAATTTTGCATTGGCTTGAGACCCTTGTCTAATGCCAAGTAACCTCAGTGTTATATTCAATATTGAGTATTTTCTTTTTCTTGTGTTCCTGTTTAGTCATTTACTGCAGGTCTGCTTTCCAAACAGACCAATGACAACTGATTTACATGGCTTTTAAGTACCCCCCCCCCCCCCCTCCAATTACATGGAACAGAAGCAAAAACTTATAAAATACACCCAGTTAGTCCTAAATTAGCACTAAACTTACAATTTGTACAGTTTCTGTGACAAAATACATGCCAGGAAGATCCACCTTAAGATACAGAATTGGAGGGAACCTATTATGTGTGAAAATATTATGTATTGAATGAAAACATTAGAGGGGAGCTGATTTTTCTACTTTCGGTTTAGGTGGCACTACAGTAAAAAAAATCCCCTTACTCACAATGTAAATTGGGGCATATTCCATGTTCTACCACATTTCAGCAAGTCTAATGCTTCCATTATGAGGCATATAATTTGACAGGCTGACCATTTACCTTCGAGAAGAAGCTAAAAAATATGTATGCTGTGCGGCATATTTTGGCCTTTTTGGCAGCCAGCGTCAACAAACCCATACCGCAGCGAATAAATCCAGGCATTTCCAGTGGCCAGTCAGCACAATTTTATGGTTCAATTTAAATCAACTGCATTTTACAATAGCAAATACCTACTAATATTTCTTCTAATAAACAATAATACTTCTCAGAAAAATAATGGCTTAGCACCAGATCCAATCAGAAGCAGCAGAATATTCAATTCTGTACTGAAAGCTCTCCCCAAAGCAAGTGCAGCTTTCATAAAGACCAATTATTTACTGTAGTGCAACCTATACCAAACCTTAATTTCTCTATGATCCACCAAAAGAATTGCCAAACACAAGTTTAGACCATATCTAATAATATAGTCATGCATAATTAATGTTCAGTGACAAAGAATCTTTAAACTTTGCGAAAAAGTTATCGCTTCCAGATTCTACGATGAAAGCCGGACAAACCATGTTTTGTGAAAAAGCGAAAAGTTTACCTCTTTCCAGAATGGAACCCAGAAACCGGCTTGCATCAGTGCTTCTTCTCAGATGTCTTTGGAATACTTTAATCCTAAAATGCACTAAATCATGTCCTATTAGCAGCCATGCTAGAAATTTTGGCTGTTCTCACACCTATACCCCCTAATTTCAGTAAAAATTGGCATTTTGAGGATATTTTGGGGAAAAAACTTTGATGAAAATGATTATAAATGCCTTAATGCCATGAGAAATGTCTGAATATATCTATTCAAATCTTGTAACATGAATCCAACCAGTAAGAACTTACAACGGCTGAGAAAACTCATTGCAATATTGCAGCGGGCTGTTCGGAGAGACAATTTTGAAATTTTGCATTGGCTTGAGACCCTTGTCTAATGCCAAGTAACCTCAGTGTTATATTCAATATTGAGTATTTTCTTTTTCTTGTGTTCCTGTTTAGTCATTTACTGCAGGTCTGCTTTCCAAACAGACCAATGACAACTGATTTACATGGCTTTTAAGTACCCCCCCCCCCCCCCTCCAATTACATGGAACAGAAGCAAAAACTTATAAAATACACCCAGTTAGTCCTAAATTAGCACTAAACTTACAATTTGTACAGTTTCTGTGACAAAATACATGCCAGGAAGATCCACCTTAAGATACAGAATTGGAGGGAACCTATTATGTGTGAAAATATTATGTATTGAATGAAAACATTAGAGGGGAGCTGATTTTTCTACTTTCGGTTTAGGTGGCACTACAGTAAAAAAAATCCCCTTACTCACAATGTAAATTGGGGCATATTCCATGTTCTACCACATTTCAGCAAGTCTAATGCTTCCATTATGAGGCATATAATTTGACAGGCTGACCATTTACCTTCGAGAAGAAGCTAAAAAATATGTATGCTGTGCGGCATATTTTGGCCTTTTTGGCAGCCAGCGTCAACAAACCCATACCGCAGCGAATAAATCCAGGCATTTCCAGTGGCCAGTCAGCACAATTTTATGGTTCAATTTAAATCAACTGCATTTTACAATAGCAAATACCTACTAATATTTCTTCTAATAAACAATAATACTTCTCAGAAAAATAATGGCTTAGCACCAGATCCAATCAGAAGCAGCAGAATATTCAATTCTGTACTGAAAGCTCTCCCCAAAGCAAGTGCAGCTTTCATAAAGACCAATTATTTACTGTAGTGCAACCTATACCAAACCTTAATTTCTCTATGATCCACCAAAAGAATTGCCAAACACAAGTTTAGACCATATCTAATAATATAGTCATGCATAATTAATGTTCAGTGACAAAGAATCTTTAAACTTTGCGAAAAAGTTATCGCTTCCAGATTCTACGATGAAAGCCGGACAAACCATGTTTTGTGAAAAAGCGAAAAGTTTACCTCTTTCCAGAATGGAACCCAGAAACCGGCTTGCATCAGTGCTTCTTCTCAGATGTCTTTGGAATACTTTAATCCTAAAATGCACTAAATCATGTCCTATTAGCAGCCATGCTAGAAATTTTGGCTGTTCTCACACCTATACCCCCTAATTTCAGTAAAAATTGGCATTTTGAGGATATTTTGGGGAAAAAACTTTGATGAAAATGATTATAAATGCCTTAATGCCATGAGAAATGTCTGAATATATCTATTCAAATCTTGTAACATGAATCCAACCAGTAAGAACTTACAACGGCTGAGAAAACTCATTGCAATATTGCAGCGGGCTGTTCGGAGAGACAATTTTGAAATTTTGCATTGGCTTGAGACCCTTGTCTAATGCCAAGTAACCTCAGTGTTATATTCAATATTGAGTATTTTCTTTTTCTTGTGTTCCTGTTTAGTCATTTACTGCAGGTCTGCTTTCCAAACAGACCAATGACAACTGATTTACATGGCTTTTAAGTACCCCCCCCCCCCCCCTCCAATTACATGGAACAGAAGCAAAAACTTATAAAATACACCCAGTTAGTCCTAAATTAGCACTAAACTTACAATTTGTACAGTTTCTGTGACAAAATACATGCCAGGAAGATCCACCTTAAGATACAGAATTGGAGGGAACCTATTATGTGTGAAAATATTATGTATTGAATGAAAACATTAGAGGGGAGCTGATTTTTCTACTTTCGGTTTAGGTGGCACTACAGTAAAAAAAATCCCCTTACTCACAATGTAAATTGGGGCATATTCCATGTTCTACCACATTTCAGCAAGTCTAATGCTTCCATTATGAGGCATATAATTTGACAGGCTGACCATTTACCTTCGAGAAGAAGCTAAAAAATATGTATGCTGTGCGGCATATTTTGGCCTTTTTGGCAGCCAGCGTCAACAAACCCATACCGCAGCGAATAAATCCAGGCATTTCCAGTGGCCAGTCAGCACAATTTTATGGTTCAATTTAAATCAACTGCATTTTACAATAGCAAATACCTACTAATATTTCTTCTAATAAACAATAATACTTCTCAGAAAAATAATGGCTTAGCACCAGATCCAATCAGAAGCAGCAGAATATTCAATTCTGTACTGAAAGCTCTCCCCAAAGCAAGTGCAGCTTTCATAAAGACCAATTATTTACTGTAGTGCAACCTATACCAAACCTTAATTTCTCTATGATCCACCAAAAGAATTGCCAAACACAAGTTTAGACCATATCTAATAATATAGTCATGCATAATTAATGTTCAGTGACAAAGAATCTTTAAACTTTGCGAAAAAGTTATCGCTTCCAGATTCTACGATGAAAGCCGGACAAACCATGTTTTGTGAAAAAGCGAAAAGTTTACCTCTTTCCAGAATGGAACCCAGAAACCGGCTTGCATCAGTGCTTCTTCTCAGATGTCTTTGGAATACTTTAATCCTAAAATGCACTAAATCATGTCCTATTAGCAGCCATGCTAGAAATTTTGGCTGTTCTCACACCTATACCCCCTAATTTCAGTAAAAATTGGCATTTTGAGGATATTTTGGGGAAAAAACTTTGATGAAAATGATTATAAATGCCTTAATGCCATGAGAAATGTCTGAATATATCTATTCAAATCTTGTAACATGAATCCAACCAGTAAGAACTTACAACGGCTGAGAAAACTCATTGCAATATTGCAGCGGGCTGTTCGGAGAGACAATTTTGAAATTTTGCATTGGCTTGAGACCCTTGTCTAATGCCAAGTAACCTCAGTGTTATATTCAATATTGAGTATTTTCTTTTTCTTGTGTTCCTGTTTAGTCATTTACTGCAGGTCTGCTTTCCAAACAGACCAATGACAACTGATTTACATGGCTTTTAAGTACCCCCCCCCCCCCCCTCCAATTACATGGAACAGAAGCAAAAACTTATAAAATACACCCAGTTAGTCCTAAATTAGCACTAAACTTACAATTTGTACAGTTTCTGTGACAAAATACATGCCAGGAAGATCCACCTTAAGATACAGAATTGGAGGGAACCTATTATGTGTGAAAATATTATGTATTGAATGAAAACATTAGAGGGGAGCTGATTTTTCTACTTTCGGTTTAGGTGGCACTACAGTAAAAAAAATCCCCTTACTCACAATGTAAATTGGGGCATATTCCATGTTCTACCACATTTCAGCAAGTCTAATGCTTCCATTATGAGGCATATAATTTGACAGGCTGACCATTTACCTTCGAGAAGAAGCTAAAAAATATGTATGCTGTGCGGCATATTTTGGCCTTTTTGGCAGCCAGCGTCAACAAACCCATACCGCAGCGAATAAATCCAGGCATTTCCAGTGGCCAGTCAGCACAATTTTATGGTTCAATTTAAATCAACTGCATTTTACAATAGCAAATACCTACTAATATTTCTTCTAATAAACAATAATACTTCTCAGAAAAATAATGGCTTAGCACCAGATCCAATCAGAAGCAGCAGAATATTCAATTCTGTACTGAAAGCTCTCCCCAAAGCAAGTGCAGCTTTCATAAAGACCAATTATTTACTGTAGTGCAACCTATACCAAACCTTAATTTCTCTATGATCCACCAAAAGAATTGCCAAACACAAGTTTAGACCATATCTAATAATATAGTCATGCATAATTAATGTTCAGTGACAAAGAATCTTTAAACTTTGCGAAAAAGTTATCGCTTCCAGATTCTACGATGAAAGCCGGACAAACCATGTTTTGTGAAAAAGCGAAAAGTTTACCTCTTTCCAGAATGGAACCCAGAAACCGGCTTGCATCAGTGCTTCTTCTCAGATGTCTTTGGAATACTTTAATCCTAAAATGCACTAAATCATGTCCTATTAGCAGCCATGCTAGAAATTTTGGCTGTTCTCACACCTATACCCCCTAATTTCAGTAAAAATTGGCATTTTGAGGATATTTTGGGGAAAAAACTTTGATGAAAATGATTATAAATGCCTTAATGCCATGAGAAATGTCTGAATATATCTATTCAAATCTTGTAACATGAATCCAACCAGTAAGAACTTACAACGGCTGAGAAAACTCATTGCAATATTGCAGCGGGCTGTTCGGAGAGACAATTTTGAAATTTTGCATTGGCTTGAGACCCTTGTCTAATGCCAAGTAACCTCAGTGTTATATTCAATATTGAGTATTTTCTTTTTCTTGTGTTCCTGTTTAGTCATTTACTGCAGGTCTGCTTTCCAAACAGACCAATGACAACTGATTTACATGGCTTTTAAGTACCCCCCCCCCCCCCCTCCAATTACATGGAACAGAAGCAAAAACTTATAAAATACACCCAGTTAGTCCTAAATTAGCACTAAACTTACAATTTGTACAGTTTCTGTGACAAAATACATGCCAGGAAGATCCACCTTAAGATACAGAATTGGAGGGAACCTATTATGTGTGAAAATATTATGTATTGAATGAAAACATTAGAGGGGAGCTGATTTTTCTACTTTCGGTTTAGGTGGCACTACAGTAAAAAAAATCCCCTTACTCACAATGTAAATTGGGGCATATTCCATGTTCTACCACATTTCAGCAAGTCTAATGCTTCCATTATGAGGCATATAATTTGACAGGCTGACCATTTACCTTCGAGAAGAAGCTAAAAAATATGTATGCTGTGCGGCATATTTTGGCCTTTTTGGCAGCCAGCGTCAACAAACCCATACCGCAGCGAATAAATCCAGGCATTTCCAGTGGCCAGTCAGCACAATTTTATGGTTCAATTTAAATCAACTGCATTTTACAATAGCAAATACCTACTAATATTTCTTCTAATAAACAATAATACTTCTCAGAAAAATAATGGCTTAGCACCAGATCCAATCAGAAGCAGCAGAATATTCAATTCTGTACTGAAAGCTCTCCCCAAAGCAAGTGCAGCTTTCATAAAGACCAATTATTTACTGTAGTGCAACCTATACCAAACCTTAATTTCTCTATGATCCACCAAAAGAATTGCCAAACACAAGTTTAGACCATATCTAATAATATAGTCATGCATAATTAATGTTCAGTGACAAAGAATCTTTAAACTTTGCGAAAAAGTTATCGCTTCCAGATTCTACGATGAAAGCCGGACAAACCATGTTTTGTGAAAAAGCGAAAAGTTTACCTCTTTCCAGAATGGAACCCAGAAACCGGCTTGCATCAGTGCTTCTTCTCAGATGTCTTTGGAATACTTTAATCCTAAAATGCACTAAATCATGTCCTATTAGCAGCCATGCTAGAAATTTTGGCTGTTCTCACACCTATACCCCCTAATTTCAGTAAAAATTGGCATTTTGAGGATATTTTGGGGAAAAAACTTTGATGAAAATGATTATAAATGCCTTAATGCCATGAGAAATGTCTGAATATATCTATTCAAATCTTGTAACATGAATCCAACCAGTAAGAACTTACAACGGCTGAGAAAACTCATTGCAATATTGCAGCGGGCTGTTCGGAGAGACAATTTTGAAATTTTGCATTGGCTTGAGACCCTTGTCTAATGCCAAGTAACCTCAGTGTTATATTCAATATTGAGTATTTTCTTTTTCTTGTGTTCCTGTTTAGTCATTTACTGCAGGTCTGCTTTCCAAACAGACCAATGACAACTGATTTACATGGCTTTTAAGTACCCCCCCCCCCCCCCTCCAATTACATGGAACAGAAGCAAAAACTTATAAAATACACCCAGTTAGTCCTAAATTAGCACTAAACTTACAATTTGTACAGTTTCTGTGACAAAATACATGCCAGGAAGATCCACCTTAAGATACAGAATTGGAGGGAACCTATTATGTGTGAAAATATTATGTATTGAATGAAAACATTAGAGGGGAGCTGATTTTTCTACTTTCGGTTTAGGTGGCACTACAGTAAAAAAAATCCCCTTACTCACAATGTAAATTGGGGCATATTCCATGTTCTACCACATTTCAGCAAGTCTAATGCTTCCATTATGAGGCATATAATTTGACAGGCTGACCATTTACCTTCGAGAAGAAGCTAAAAAATATGTATGCTGTGCGGCATATTTTGGCCTTTTTGGCAGCCAGCGTCAACAAACCCATACCGCAGCGAATAAATCCAGGCATTTCCAGTGGCCAGTCAGCACAATTTTATGGTTCAATTTAAATCAACTGCATTTTACAATAGCAAATACCTACTAATATTTCTTCTAATAAACAATAATACTTCTCAGAAAAATAATGGCTTAGCACCAGATCCAATCAGAAGCAGCAGAATATTCAATTCTGTACTGAAAGCTCTCCCCAAAGCAAGTGCA
>CAUZLF010000354.1:337714-362336 GCA_963580285.1 Lucinisca nassula | reverse complement strand
ACATATAGATAAACAAAATAGTTGTAAAGGTGAAAATTTAACAAAGTTACATTAAAAGTGGTACGAAAAACCCTTATCGGCGCACACTTAAATTTTTGCGAACGACAAGATGGTGTCGCTGTGTATGGCCTTTGTGTGAGTCATCTCTATGACTAAGAATGAATGGTCATAGAGCATATATGAAACTTTTATCTAAAAGAAATATTTTGGTGGTAAAATTTTCACTTTATTTTAAATAAGCGTGTTTTGTAGTTTTGTAGTGTTGTATTGGCAATATTGTATCATATCTACAAGCCTGCGTAATGAAAAGCCTTATGAACTTACATGCACACAATACACAGCATTGCAACATCCTCCTTTTTATTTTTTATTATTTTAATTTTATTTTTTTTTTTGCTGCTCACTACAACCGCCTACACGAGTTCTACGGAGCACCAGTTATCTTTATTTTGAGCAAAAGCAAGCAAATTGTTACATTTTTACCCTGATTTTTTTTTTTATATATTTCTTTTATTATTAAGCGGGGTATCATTATGTCAACACTGAGGCCATCTGAAGCTTCCCATTACGCAAACACGCCTATACAAACACATTGCCGCCTTTATCGCGGAAAAAATGAAAATTTTATGATGAAAAATTGTGATATTTTTCTTATTTCTGCTCAAAATATAGATTGTGGGCACTCGTTGAACCGCCTCATTGAGGCGGTTCTAACGAGTACCCACAATCTATATTTTAGAGCAGAAATAAGAAAATAAGGTATACCCCCGGAAACCCCAGTTTTACTATATAAAAGTGGGGTTCAAGGGGGTCAAAACTATATAGGCGTGTTTTCGTGATGCAAAACAATAATTTCAAAGAAGCAAGTATGTGAAAGGTACATCTTTGAAAACCACTCTTTACATAGAGAAAAGTGTGTTTTATAAGGTCTTTATCCATATACAGTAGAACTTCGATGGCTCAAACACCGATGGCTCGTTCACCATGACTGAGTCGAACCCGTTCTTAAGTCCCTAGGGAATTCCTCTACATAAGACGTAGTGCGGGATAATTAAGATTTTATACATTTATCTTGCAAATGTACGCTTTGTGTACTCATTAGAATCGCCTCATCGAGGCGATTCTAATGAGTACACACAGCATTCATTTTTATTACAAAAAAAAAAAAAATGTCCAAAACTTAACCGCGTTATGCTTCCTGGCAGTAACCCTCAGTGGCTCGAACTACTCCTAACTCAAACAGATTTTCATGGCCCCAACGGTGTTCGAGCCATTGAGGTTCGACTGTACATGTACATTTAACTGCGTTAACAAAATTGTGGATACTCGTTAGAACCGCGTAGAATGGTGTAATCCGTGACACCTTCTTATCTAAGGCTGTTTGACACTGGCACTGTCATTGATGGTGTTTTGATTGTTTAATATTAAATCAAAGTACTGAAAGTACTGAGGAAAGTTGATTTGGGGGAAATAATTATCATGATAACAATGTCAGTATCTGATCAAGCAGTTCTCTACATATTTTGTTGACAAGGTCCCAGAGGTTTAAAAACTCGACGAAGGAAAAACTTGATCGATTGATTGTTTTGTGTTCAACGACAGGTCAACCCTTCTAGGTCATTTTGTGTTGTCTCCCAGAGAAAGGGAGAAAAAGCGATAAAATAGATAGTAGAGGAGATTAAAGTGAAGTCAATATCAACTGGATGCCCAAGTGACACAAGATACACATCACCGTTGCCTCACTCAGTCGACCCCACGAAGAAAAAAAAAACAAAAAAAAAAAAAAAAAAAAGAAGAAGAAAGAAAGATAAACGTGTCTGCTAATTTTTTCATGGTAAAACCATAAATTTCTAAATTAGTACATTCTGTGCTTGTCCCATCTGATTATAATCGTAAGAGAAATTCTCCTTGTGGGCACATGGCGTCTTAGCTACGTCGCATAAACGTCGAGCTGATACGACGAGGCACTTACGTTGTGCGGCCGCTGGGAGTTCTTTCGGGCTTGGGGACATAAAAAAGGAGAATAACTTGAAGAAAAAAGACCATTTTAAACCATTTGATTTAGACATTACATGTATAACCCCGATCAGACGCCGCGTTTCGAGAACTTCGGCTGACTGATTCGGCTTACCAAAGACGAATAAAAATACAATGTACGTTTATTCCAACCTGTACAGTATTGAAGCTTACGGGTTCTAAAAAACATAAATGCCTAATTGGTCCAATACTATGGTATTTGAAAACAGTTAAGACAGATTAGATTGCAATAGAATGTAGCGTCTGATCGGTGTCTACGCTATTTGCTAAAAGTAAGGAACTTTATGTAAAACTCATAGCTTACAACACATATTTTGTAAATAGAGCTCTCGAAAACAGGTGAATAACTGTGTTCGATGTCCGTCAGTAAAGAGTTGTTAGTCACAGAGAAGCAAACAAACCCTTTTAAATTTGTTGAGCGGTGGAAACCCCGAGGTGGAAATGCATTGTATCTATGCAAACCTTGTAGAAACAGATACGAACACCTAGCGAGCAGTCTCGCCAGAATCTACATGGAAGAGCCATGTCAGGGGTGAAAGCATAAAATCTCAAACCTGTTATATAAATAGCATCGGAAAGCGGGTAGGAAAATAGTCCCGGAGTATAGTTTTCTTTTCAGAACTCGTCTTTCTGTGCCAATTTATTTGTAAATGTGTGTGGGAATGTGTGGCGGCGGTAAAACGTCTCCCTGCCCTACATCATAGTGTAGATTATATTTTCTTGTCCTTTGGGATCATTGATTCCATTGTGGAATTTTGAAAATATCTGAGGGTCACTGATGAGGCCTAATTGGCCGAAACTAGCTAGTCTGGCTCAGAAAACATATACATTCCATATTTTCCAGTTCTGTGGTGTATTCCTTGCTTCCAAAGGATAACCCTTTTATAGAACATATTTAGAAATTTTCCGAAGTTCAGTCCTCATCCCAGTACTGTCATGTTTGGTCTTCAGGACTATTTTTTATTAACTGTATATACGAAGAAATGGAAGCGCTGTAGTTGGGTCTAGTACCGTAAACAGAACTGCGTTGGCATAGAAACTTGATACAAGTATCGACTTTCAAAAATAAATAAAAGAAACTTTCCGCTTCTTGCAGGTCCTTTATTTAATTGCATCGCTTAATAACGCAGCGTCTGATCAGATTAAAGTCAGAAAGTATGTTAACCCGGTTACACCTGTCAAAGCTATTGGATGGACAAATCGTCTAGTCTGTAAAGGGTTAAACGGTCCTTAGCTTTATTTGCGGGTAGTTAAACTTTATTGACTAGTAGCAGTCACGTGGACAGAAGCTGTAAAACTCTCTTGGGTCGACTCAAAAAGGACCTACTGCCCACTGGATTGACTAGGGAGCAAACATCACATTCGTTTCTTATCTTATATAATCAGAGTTTCCCTGTGGTGTTGTTTTAACATGATGTTTCCGCCTGTGGCTTCAGCAGGGTTGAACTGCAATTTACTATTTTCTGCATCTGTTGTAGATGAAGTGTCAAAACTGTCAGCTACAGGTGTAAGACGCTTGATGTCGGGTAACGATGCATGAACACATTTAATCTAGTGCATTAGTTCAGCACTGACATGGCAAAATGTGTTTTCGAGACCTACGTACAGCAAAGACTCTAATCAAACTGTGCACATGCGCAGTCTGATTAGAGTCTTCGCTGTACACTTTCTACATAGACACGGAAGGTTTGGATACGCAGGCTGATATGAGATTTCGCTTAGCGCGCATGCTCAGAGGAACATTTACCGAAGACGTGGTTCAGTTATAAAAATAAAGACAAAAAATGCAACTGCCTTAAAACAAATACAAACGAAGCGCATGTACCATATGCATTTCGAGATCACATATGTCATGTTTTGCCTAATTTTGATAGACGACAACACGACTTATCTGATAATACTTAGACAATCTATTGTCATTTAGGGCCACAAATTGTTTCAACAACGCCTTAATTAAAACAAAACTCTTTCAACCTTGCTGACTGTCCAAAAAAAAAAAAAAAAAAAAAAAAATAGTCACGAGACATCTCAACAGGTTCAAAACTTTTTGCCACTTCATTTATGATTTTGACCAAACCACTCTTACAAAAAATAACAAAGAGATGCTTCTAACGTTACTCGACCATGTTTAAATTCAGGGCTAATCGGAGCTGAAAAGATAATCGATTATCAGTCCTGTCATTGCGATCGATAATCGATTAGTTGTCGCTAAGGTTTTTGTCATAATTCTACCTGTCTGACTTTCTGTCTGAGCATGACTCTTACCATATGTTGCACTTAACCATATGTCTATCTGAACAGACAGGCCTGAGCAAACAGTGTAGACCCATATGAGACGCCGCAGAATGCGGCGTCTCATCAGGGTCTGCACTGTTTGTCACTCATCTCGCTAGTGTAGGCATAACTTTGGGTAGTAAATTGTACCTAACAAGTAATCGATTAAGAGCAAATCAGAAATGATTATCATTTTGTGGAATGTATCGTTCGATTTATCGATTATACGATTAATCGTGTCAATCTTATCAGCCACCCAATTTTTAACAATTGAATATGAAGAAGCGGTCTTTCCGTAAACTTCACACGATTTTAAGTCCAGAGTGCTCCATTAGGAGACCACCTTTGGTCTTAATTAAGGAATTTTACTCTATTTAAGGGCCAAATATTTTGACACGCCTGTACGAAAAAGAGCCAGTGTCAGAGTTGGGGCCTGTCTAAAACGCTGAAAAACCTGCTGAATTCAGCGGGTTGCTGATCAGCAGATAGTGACTAAAACGCTGATCTGCTGAAATGCTGAATTTTTATTAAATATGGTGATCTTATGTATTTTTCATAGTTTATGTGTTTATTTATGTGTTTATTTATTTTTTATTTATATATTTATTGATTTGTTTGTATTTTATAGCCCAGTTGCAAGTGTTAATGCATTCATCATAAATTGCTGACATCACTAGACACCTATATAGAGAGTACTGCCTGTACATATCTGTGTGGGTTATGGAAATGTGTGTGTGTGTGTGTGTGTGTGTGCGTGCGAGCGTGTGTGTGTGTTTTTAGCTTCACGCACCACCAACAGCTAAGATCATAAGGAGACAATACCTCAGTTTGAAGATTCCTACGAAAGCCTGGAAAAGCCCGGAATCAACCCCATGACTCCTTGGGTTATGAGGCAAGTAGCTTAACCACTAGAACACGGATATTGCTAGAAGTTGCCAAACTCATGTAAGTACCAAATATATTATGGATACTCGTTAGAACTTGCTCTTTTGTATATGTTATAACGAGTACCAGAACTTGTTAGAACATAGAAAAAAATAATGCTAACCCCTAAAAACTCCAGGTTTTTTACTAACATGGGTTTTTGAGGGTTATCATTTCATAGACTTTTTAACTTGATAATTGTCAGCTTAAGATTGTAAACGAAAAAAGACTGGACTGTTTTATATTCTTAGTTTTATTCTATTTATGCATAATCTACAAGGTAAGTGGGTAAGTAGAAATAAAAGAAATAGAGAAACACTCATAACAACATGAGGCGAAAAACTCCACCTACAGGACCCTTTCCTGTTCTGACACGGTTCGGCATATTGACAAGCAAAAATTATAACGTCGAGTAGAAGACAAAATGGACCGACTGCAGCGGACTTAGATAGACACGGACGGACGTGGCTGGAGCCGAGCGATGGTCTCCCCATTCACCGGCAACGTGGAATGGGGATACCACCGAACGGCTACGGTGTAGTGCCAGAGTGGATTCGTTCCCTGGGACCCCACCAGCTGACGACCCGCGACACGGGGAAACTGGAAACAACAACAGCATCATAACAACATCAACAAATGCAGTAATATATTCATGCAATCATATTGTTTTCGTTTCTGTAAGAAAGTATGCCTAGTCAAACTGTATTGAATTTTTTACCACAAGAAAAAAGTCAGATAAAAATCTCATATATTGCAAACTTCTAAGATTGTACGTATTCGTCACAGCAGTTTCGGCGAGGCAATTCTAACGTGTACCGGCCACAATCTATGTGATACAAGAAAAACAATGCATACAATGTAAACCCCCGTTTTACCGTATAAACATTAAGCCTCGGGGCTTGAAGAAATAGATGGGCTTCATGATGCTTCCACGCCGAGATGAAACCGACCCGCACACGAGTACTGGTAAACCGCTTAGAGGATTTAAGCCTGTCTAGGCAATGCGGTGTGGCTCTGATAAAATATTGCTACTTAAGAAGCTTTCAGAATTTGTCAAAGTGATTATTAGGAAGTTTACTTCCTGAGTGTTCTATATATCTTTTTGTAAATATCTTTTGTTATGTAAACCATGTAAATATTTTCGTTGATATATGTCTGTATGTATTATGCTCTTACGCCACCAATGCGTGGCCTGAGCTTTAAGAGAATCAAGTTCTGTTCTATAATGTGGAAATTGCTGTTCCCCGATGTTATTTCATAATTGCACGACCCGCAGAAAAAGCAACCGACTGAAGTCGGTTTTTTCTAAGAGTGCCCTAAAATCACCATGTCATTCTGTCATTCTGTCATTCTGTAATTCTGTCAGTCTGTCATTCTGTCTGTCCGTCCGTAACCCGTTTGTGAAAATTGGTGATAGTGACTTAACCGCTTGGAATATTTAAACAATTTTTGGCATACTGATAGATATTAATGAGATCTAACCAATGAACTTACGAAATATTACATTCCATTTAGTATAGCCTCGCCGAGGCGAAAAATGTGAAGATTTTCGATCATTTTTGAACTGCTTCTCCTCGGAAACCGTTGGGCCGATTGAAGTCAAATTTCATATGGAGCCTCTATGGGATGGGGGAAACCAAAATTTGCTCATGGGGTCAAGGTCACATGACCAAAATGGCCGCCAAGCCATATATGGTTTGTCTGTCTGTCCGTCCGTAACCCGTAAGTGAAAATTGGTGATAGTGACTTAACCGCTTGGAATATTTAAACAGTTTTTGGCATACTGATAGATATCAATAAGATCTAACCAATGAACTTGCGAAATATTACATTCCATTTAGTATAGCCTCGCCGAGGCGAAAAATGTGAAAATTTTCGAACTGCTTCTCCTCGGAAACCGTTGGGCTGTTTGAAGTCAAATTTCATATGGAGCCTCTATGGGATAGGGAAACCAAAATTTGCTCATGGGGTCCAGGTCACATGACCAAAATGGCCGCCAAGCCATATATGGTAAAAACCCTTCAAAAATAGTCTTCTCCAGAACCACTGGGCAAATTTCCACGAAACTTGATAAATAGCATCTGGGATGTAGGCCTATCATAAATTGCTAAAATGGTGACCCTGGGTTGACCTTGACCTTCTTTGGGTCCGTCCGTAACCCGTTTGTGAAAATTGGTGATAGTGACTTAACCGCTTGGAATATTTAAACAATTTTTGGCATACTGATAGATATCAATGAGATCTAACCAATGAACTTACGAAATATTACATTCCATTTAGTATAGCCTCGCCGAGGCGAAAAATGTGAAATTTTTCGAACATTTTTGAACTGCTTCTCCTCGGAAACCGTTGGGCCGATAGAAGTCAAATTTCACATGGAGCCTCTATGGGATGGGGGGAAACCAAAATTTGCTCATGGGGTCTAGGTCACATGACCAAAATGGCCGCCAAGCCATATATGGTTTGTCTGTCTGTCCGTCCGTAACCCGTTTGTGAAAATTGGTGATAGTGACTTAACCGCTTGGAATAATTTAACAATGTTTGGCATACTGATAGATATCAATGAGATCTAACCAATGAACTTGCGAAATATTACATTCCATTTAGTATAGCTTCGCCGAGGCGAAAAATGTGAAAATTTTCGAACTGCTTCTCCTCGGAAACCGTTGGGCCGATTGAAATCAAATTTCATATGGAGCCTCTATGGGATGGGGGAAACCAAAAATTGCTCATGGGGTCCAGGACACATGACCAAAATGGCCGCCAAGCCATATATGGTCTGTCTATCTGTCCGTCCGTAACCCGTTTGTGAAAATTGGTGATAGTGACTTAACCGCTTGGAATATTTAAACAATTTTTGGCATACTGATAAATATCAATGAGATCTTATCAATGAACTTGCGAAATATTACATTCCATTTAGTACAGCCTCGCCGAGGCGAAAAATGTGAACATTTTCGAACTGCTTCTCCTCGGAAATCGTTGGGCCGATTGAAGTCAAATTTCATATGGAGCCTCTACGGGATGGGGGAAACCAAAATTTCCTCATGGGGTCCAGGTCACATGACCAAAATGGCCGCCAAGCAATATTTGGTAAAAACCCTTCAAAAATAGTCTTCTCCAGAACCACTGTGCAGATTTCCACGAAACTTGATAAATAGCATCTGGAACGTAGGCCCATCATAAATTGCTAAAATGGTGACCCTGGGTTGACCTTGACCTTCTTTGTGCCTAGGTCAAACTTTGACACATATGCTTTTGTGTTGGATTTTATCCTGCAAACGATTCAGAATACAGTACTAAAGTATAAGATATATTTTTGCTCCTTACGATAAGGCGCATTTATTGGGGCATACCGAACTTTTTCCTTCACAGGCGGCGATCGGAATAAGTCGTTAATTTCCGTTAAAACCTATCTGGGCGAGATATTCGAGTTATCTCCCTGTACACCACTGGGATCAAGGTACAGAATAGCCAATATTTTTTCTCTAGTCGCTGGCCTCAGGGAATCATTAATCATATATCTGCAGATATGACACTTTGATCTACCTGTAGGTATTCAAAGGAGCTCAAATTAAATCTAAATGTGAAAAAGAACTTCTTGAAGTAACAATCATGCCTTTTCATTTCGAGCCATCTAGTATGAACGAAAATATTTAACATATTTAAGAGCTACATTATGTAGAATTGCTTAAAAATAATAATAATAATAATAATCATTATTATTAGTAGTAGTAGTTTTTTTTATTTGTTGTTGTTTTTTTTTTTATTATTATTATTATTATTTTTTTTTTTTTTTGGACATGTATGATATTGGGTCTATATCTCTTGTCAGTCTCTTGTCCAGTGATTTTAAATAAGGATTAAGGCCAAATATGAAACGTGAAATCTCTTGACTCCGATCTTTTTATGCATTTATTTTATCTATTTATTAAATAAATAACGCCATGAAAAATATTGTTAGCCAATCACGAACACACGCCTATAAGACTCGGTCAAGATGAACTCAGATTTTGTTTGTTTGTTTGATTTGAGGTTTAACGTCCCCGTCAACACGGTAAAGGTCATTTTGGATACGTTGCTTACAATGTTGTGGGACTTTTACCCGACATTGAGATGAAATGACATCTCAAGCCCTGTCGCCAAATGAAACCAATAGGGTTTATTAGCATCCGCCTCGCACCGCGGTTCGTGGACAGGCTAAGATCCTCTAAGCGGTTTACCAGTACTATTGTGCGGGCCGGATTCAGCTCTGCGTGGAAGCATCATGCAGCCCATATATTTCTTCAAGCCCCTATGGGCGGGGGCCGAGATGAACTCTGATGAGAAAGTTCTTACATTAAAACCAATTTTGTTCCATGACGAAAACACGCCTATTCATATACATTGTAAATTTTACCACCAAAAAAAGAAAAATTTCAGATGAAAAAAAAAAGATATTTTTCTTATTTTAGCTCAAGACATAGATTGTGGATACTCGTTAGAACAGTCTCGGTGAGGCGGTTCTAACGAGTACCCACAATCTATGTTTTGAGAAGAAATAAGAAAAATAATGTATACCCCTGCAAACCCACAATCTATGTTTTGAGAAGAAATAAGAAAAATAATGTATACCCCTGCAAACCCAAGTTTTACTGTATGAAAGTGGGATTATAGGGGGTCAAATTTTCGTGATGGTCTGCCGCAGTCATAATTGACACCTTAAGAGTTAACATTACACCGATATACAGTATATTGTATAAGATATTTCCAGAATAATTAAAAGGACGCCATAAACAGTAACTTATAGGTAAACACATTTTGAAAAATGTTGTCTTCCCAAGTCATGATTGACACCTTAAGTGGTAACACTACAACGATACACGGTATATTGTATAAGATATTCCCTGAATAATTGAAAGGACGCCATAAAAGTTACATAATGTGTAAACACAGATAAGCCTATTTATTTATATATGTATTTATTTATTTATTATAAAGAACATTTCACTCATATTTGAATCGGCTGAAATGTTTGTCCTAAACAATTTTAACACAATTTCGAAAAATGTTGTTTGTCGAGCTATGGTTGACACTTTAAGAATTCAAGAAAGATATAAAAAGTGCCTTAAAAGTCGGTCACAGAAGGTGATTACAGATACGGCATATTTATTTATTTATGTATTTATTAAAATGAGGCATGCAATTAATATGTGAATGGGCTGCAATAGCTTTATGATCACATCACAAAAACACCCCATATTACCCACTTTTATGTAGTAAAATATGGATCATTATTTTTCTTTTTTCTGCTAAAACATGTATTGTTGTTTGTCGTAAGAACCGCCTCGCTGAGGTGGAACTAACGATTCCATCAATTTATGTTTCGAGAAGAAATACGAAAAGTAGCAATTTTTTTTATCTGAATACTTTCATTTTTTGGTGGTAAAATTTTCAATATTTTTTAATAGACGTGTTTTCGAAATTACTCAACTCAAAACCGGGAAAATGTCATCTGCACTAGTTATGATTCACACTTTAAGAGTTAATAAAACTGTACATAAATCAAGACACCTAAAACATTGTCTATCAAATCAATCACAAAAAGTGAACAATGATGAGACTGTTAATTTATTTATTTAATTAATTAATTTATTTATTTATTTAATTTAATTAATCAATTTGTTATATTTAATATTATGATTGGCACTTTAAGGGTTACACATGATTGACACTTTAAAGATAAACACATAGTGGGAGACGACGGGCACGCGCCAACTCATTGTTAAATTAAAGCACGTTTGTTAATTTCGTCATCACGATAACACACCTATATAATTCTAACCCACGTGTACCCCACTTTTATACAGTACAACTGGGGTTAATAGGGGTATACATTATTTATTTGACTGTTACTCTAAAACCTCAAATCAAACAAGCAAAAGAAATGCCTTTATTACATACCTTTGATATGCGGAAAATAGTGGAAAATTCGGACAGAGGACGGTTTCTACTAAAGTAAATTCTTTCATCTCTGAATTATTATAACAATTGTTTGTATCGCCTTATATTGCCATTATGTATGATGGATTGAGAGAATAAAATTTTGATTGATTGATTGATCCAGCTCTCATCACAAAAAACACACCTATATTATTGTGACTCCTTAAATAAGTTCTGAATAGTTAGATCCTTTGGAAGCAAAGAATACACCAAATAAACGATAATAGCAGACTCGGTTTTATTGAGTCTGTTCACGACCAGTACTGAAATGTGCGACACCGGCCACACCCTTTAGCACCGGCTTAAGCAGAACTCTATTTTCAAAATGAACCCAATGATCCCAAAGGACCAGAAAATATAATCTGCACTATGATGGATGTACGTGGAGACTTTTTACGGCCGCCACACGGCACAGCACCAGCTGCAGTGATGATAAATAAGTTTTATACAGTAAAACTGGGGTTTACAGTAGTATACATTATTTTTTCTTATTTTTGATCAAAACAAAGATTGTGGATACTCGTTAGAACTGCCTCACCGAGGCGGCTCTGACGAGTTCCTATAATCTATTTTTGGAAGAGAAGTATGAAAAATAGCAGAATTTTCTATCTAGACATTTTCATTTTTTTTTGTGTGTGGTAAAATTTGTCAGTATAGGCGTGATTTCGTAATGTGAATTTAGACAATTCCATTTTTATTGACGGATGTTTAGTCAAAGTCATCAACAGAATGGCAAACAGTGTAGATCTGGAGAAAAGACGGCTCATCCTGAGCAGTCGCACCATGCTCTACACTGTTTGCAAAGTAACTGTGCGGACAGGCAGATCTGAAACTCATTAACAGAAATTAACAGAATAGCAAACAGTGTTTTGTTCTGCTCAAAACATAGATTGTTAATGCTCGTTTGAGTCCCCTCGATGAGGCGAATGTGCACCGTACTGGTGAACCGCTTACGTATAAGCTTGCTCAGGAAAAGTGTGGACAGGTAAACTGACCGGCTCAAAACTGACCTAAATAGTGTTGACTGGGCTGTTAAACTCCAATACAAACAAACAAAATCAATCACTGGCTTCAGACTGCCAATTAACTTTTCATGGTGGTTTTAATCGCCATTTCACAGTTAATGATTTCGACAATTTTTGTCCTTTTGGCATATTTGCCGCCCATTCATATTGAATGAAAACATAAATGTAACAAACCTGAGACAAAATAAAATAAAGAAATCCGAGAAATATAATCACTGTATCAAGTATATTATCTACGGAACCCGGGAAGGGACATGATTTTTAATGACAGATTCTTTCTGTCATTCTTCGTCGTGCTGCATGTTTACAATTTTAACGTCCGAACTTCCGGCTTCCACTCTTTTTGAAATATGACTCCGCGCAAATAGTCCGTTGTTTGTTGACTTTTCATGCTCGCTGTCTCAAAACTAATTTCTCATGGCATTAATTCCGCATTTTGATTACATGTTTTGTTTCATTTGTAATCAAAATACAAAAATGATCTTTCTTAAATTACAAACAAAACGGGAAAAGTTAATTGAATATGCATAAGGAAAGTTCCCATTTTATACAGACGACTGCATAATGGGTCATTGGCGAATCTTGGAGGCGGCGTCTAACCACGGCCTTCACTGCGGGCTTCACTGTTGTCGAAAGTTAGCCAATTTTTTCCTAAATTAACTCCTATATTTCTAGCTGACGCCCCTTAATTTTGAACCGGGATTTCGAAATGAAATCTTCCTCAGATAAGTGATAATATTACATTCAGTACAAAATGGGTTATGATTAATTATATTTGTATCAATACGCCATTAAAGTACCTTTGTATATTTTTAGAAAAAAAAACAAAAACAAAACAATATGTATAGAGCTACAATCAGTGCACACCATTTAAGTATCTAGATAAACTTTGGAAAATAAAGAAAATAGACCGTATAATAAGCTGTATTTAACTTTTGATTATCGACCAAGCCGCTTTGTCTGGTCCTGACCCGCAGGCCAGGTTAAGATTTTACCCCTTCAACCCACGAGTTTCTCCAGTTCACTCTTCAGTCACTGAATTTGTACGCGTCCATTCTACACATGTAAATTGGGTGTCTAGTCAATAGTCGTCAATAGCATGTCAAACCATGTAGAACCGAATGCGGTGTATCATTATGAGCCATCTCACCAGGTTCTACACTGTTTGCATCTGTAGGTATCTGTACTTGGCTATAAAGGGCTGAAAGGGTACAGACTCATAACACTTACATGACCTAATTAAATGCGAAGTACGTGACGCTAGAAACTTCACCGTACGGTAGCAAGCCAGCAATAATAAACTCCTAACAGTTATCACTGTCCAATTCTGTTGTAAAGGGCTAAATAACTGAATATGTAAGCACAATGTTGTGATAAATAATTAGTCTCATGCCGCAAAACTTCAAACATCGCACAAAAAGTGTTTTCCTTTATTGTAGCGCACGACATAATGCAGGTTCTCACATCTCAGTCACCAAGTGTAAGCTTTTACAAGAAAGTTGCGGCTATGTGCTGTCATAAAACTGGCAACTATCTCAGCAGGCACATGACGTAATTGTGACGTCACATCAACGTCGGTGCAACGTCATGACGTTGCATCGACGTTGATTTGACGTTGCCCTAGCGACGTGTGCCTGCTGGGTAGTAATTTGCATGTTGTTTTATTTATAATGTCCAAGTAAAATGAAGATGAAAGTGTTTAACAGCCGATGCACCTCAGTTTTGTGAACCAAACTAAAAATCAGCACTCCAGCGCCATTGTCCTTATCACTTAAGAAAGTAAATCTGAATTGCACGACCCGCAGAAAAGCGACCGACTGAAGTCGGTTGATTTTCTAAGAGTGCCCTAAAATCACCGTGTCATTCTGTCAGTCTGTCAGTCTGTCTGTCCGTCCGTAACCCGTTTTTGAAAATTGGTGATAGTGACTTAACCGCTTAGAATATTTAAACAATTTTTGTCATACTGAAAGATATCAATGAGATCTAACCAATGAACTTGCGAAATATTACATTCCATTTAGTATAGCCTCACCGAGGCGAAAAATGTGAAAATTTTCGAACTGCTTCTCCTCGAAAACCGTTGGGCCGATTGAAATCAAATTTCATATGAAGCCTCTATGGGATGGGGGAAACCCAAATTTGCTCATGGGGTCCAGGTCACATGACCAAAATGGCCGCCAAGCCATATATGGTCTGTCTGTCTGTCCGTCCGTAACCCGTATGTGAAAATTGGTGATAGTGACTTAACCGCTTGGAATATTTAAACAATTTTTGGCATACTGGTAGATATCAATGAGATCTAACCAATGAACTTGCGAAGTATTACATTCCATTTAGTATAGCCTCGCCGAGGCGAAAAATGTGAAAATTTTCGAACTGCTTCTCCTCGGAAACCGTTGGGCCGATTGAAGTCAACTTTCATATGGGGCCTCTATGGGATGGGGGAAACCAAAATTTGCTCATGGGGTCCAGGTCACACGACCAAAATGGCCACCAAGCCATATATGGTAAAAACCCTTCACAAATAGTCTTCTCCAGAACCACTGGGCAGATTTCCACGAAACTTGATAAATAGCATCTGGGACGTAGGCCCATCATAAATTGCTAAAATGGTGACCCTGGGTTGACCTTGACCTTCGTTGTGCCTAGGTCAAACTTTGACAAATATGCTTTTGTATTGGAAAAGTGAGAATGCATTTTATCCTGCAAACCATTCAGAATACAGTACTAAAGTATAAGATATATTTTTGCTACTTACGATAAGGCGCATTTATTGGGGGAGCCGTTTTAGGTCCAGGTCACATGACCAAAATGGCCGCCATACCCATATATGGTTACGCTCATAAAGCTAAAAGCATCCGGCGGGTCGTGCACTTATCTATCTATCTATCTTCTTATACTGAGTCGGTCATATCTGGCCATTACCTCAGTTACTTCAGCTGAAGCACTGGTTTTTCACAGAATCTGTCATTTCAGTGCCTTTTGGCGCTTTGATTTATTTTTATTATGTTGTGCGAACAAGATAATATCTTGAGCGGACAAGATATGATCTTGTTCGGACAAGATATTATCTTGTGCGGACAAGATATTATCTTGTCCGCACAACATATTATCTTGTGCGAACAAGATAATATCTTGTCCGCACAAGATAATATCTTGTCCGCACAACATATTATCTTGTTTGCACAACATATATCTTGGGAAGTTGTGCGAACAAGATATTATCTTGTGCGGACAAGATATTATCTTGTGCGGACAAGATATTATCTTGTTCGGACAACATATTATCTTGTGCGCACAAGATATTATCTTGTTCGGACAAGATAATATCTTGTGCGCACAAGATATTATCTTGTCCGAACAAGATAATATCTTGTCTGCACAAGATCTATGTTGTGCAGACAAGATATTATCTTGTGCGGACAAGATAATATCTTGTGCGGACAAGATAATATCTTGTTCGCACAACTTAATATCTTGTGCGGACAAGATAATATCTTGTCTGCACAAGATAATATGTTGTCCGCACAAGATAATATCTTGTCCGCACAAGATAATATGTTGTCCGAACTAGATAATATCTTGTCCGCACAAGATATTATCTTGTGCGCACAACTTATAAAATAAAAAAAATCATGTCCCTTCCCGGGTTCCGTAATTATCCGCATGTTGTTTATTACTAGTTATTACAAAATTAATACAAAAAAAAGCTTTACAGGTTTGATACGATTTCTGGTACATATAATGTGGACTTAGCGATTTTCGCATCATGAACTGCAGTACTGAAAAACAGCTTATAAACGATTTTTAAGCTCTCGGGGAAGCAATTTATCATTTTTCAGTAGAAATAAACTTTATATCATCGTAAACTTTGAACAACAGTCTAACAGTATATAACAGTGACTTAATTCCAAACAAATCAATTCAATTTAATATTGGCAACCAAACATGGAAATCTGAACGTTTTTTTTTTTAAATACATTGCCGTCTATGGAGCATATAGGCATGACATTAAATTGCAGATGGAAGCAATAAGAATTAATTATTCATCACTTTGAAATGCACCAAATAAAAACTGAATAATTTTCTTACATGAGGATAACAGTGACTTTTTTCTAGTGTTAAGGATAAAGAAGATACGAGGAGTTAAGATTTTTTTCCTTCATAATTTTAATATAAAAAACCTACAAAATATACAGGTAACTTTAACTGCCGATTTCCTACGGAAATCGATATTCAACTCGGTAATTTCCGGCGAATGAAGGAAAAAGTTCCACATGGGAACCGTTTTATGTCCAGGTCACATGACCAAAATGGGCGCCATACCCATATATGGTAACACTCATAAAGCTAAAAGCATCCGGCGGGTCGTGCACTTCAGCTGAAGCACTGGTTCTGCTCTAAACTTAGCATGTCGGAACTTGTTAGCACAGCCACGGCAAAGTGGTTTTAACGAGTACCCACATTATATGCTTTGTGACAGAAAAAAACGTATACCCATGTAAACCTCATCATTTACAGAAGCTATGGGTTCTTGGGTTTCCATTGAGCGCCCTGCTATAATTCTGATCGGATGACTAGGGTTAACAGGGGTTTTCATTATTTTTTGTTTTAACGAGCACCACCAACATAGTGTGGAATATTAATAAGAAAAGTATCATTTTTTAAGTTCGAGCGTCATCTTTATAATGTTGAAATTGGTGTTCCCCGATGTTATTTCTTATTTCTGCTCTAAACTTAGATAATCGGTACTTGTTAGCACAAATCCCCATTTTTCGTCAGAAAATTTTTAGTTTAAGGTGGCAAATGTTCAATAGAATTGAATGGTAGGTAGATATAGGAGTGAATAAAGAGTGTGCTTGTTGTTCACACATTCACACGCGTGAAAGTCAGTAAACTGCAGTTTGATTAAATTACTAGGCGAGTGTTCATTAATCTCTTTACCTGCGGTGTGAAGTCTTTACAACTGCCTGTGGCTACCGCATGATTCAAAGTTACAGTGCTCAGCATACAAAGACCAGCTTGTTTATCCGCACAACGAAGACACGAAAATCATCTACATCACAATTAAATTTTCTAGAATTTTATATATCAGCAACCAATGTCTTGACACCTTTCCTTATTAATCATGATATAGGATAAGCTTCTATTAAATGTACGCGACACCTATCTCGAGGATCAGGCTCATGGTAGGGACCTATGGGCAAAGATTAAGCCTGCATTTACTTTTTATGGGTTTACAACAAAGTTCTTTCAAAATTCAAAACCGTGCTACCGCTGGCCAGAACCCTGTTTTGATCAATTGTGTATCAGTTATATCATTACGAAAACACGCCTATTCAAATACATTGTAACCTTTATCGCCGAAAATATGAAAATTTTATGATGAAAAATTGAGATATTTTTCTTATTTCTGCTCAAAATATATTAGAGCAGAAATAAGAAAAATAAGGTATACCCGCCTAAACCCCAGTTTTACTATATAAAAGTGGGGTTCGAGGGGGTCAAAATTATATAGGCGTGTTTCCGTGATGTAAAGGATCTTACACGAGTGTTCATGTATTATTGAATTTATTAAACGAGTCGAGGAAAAGGGATAAAATGCGAGGCTTTGATGAGTATTTTACCCATTTTCCTCAACGCGTTTAATAAATTTAATATTACATTGACACGAATGCAAGATTCTAAATATATCATATGACATTTGATACGCATTTTATTCACGATTTTTGACAAAAAATCAATATCATTAAGATATGTGTGACGTTACGGGCGTAATCAAAGCGCCAAAGGCACTGAAATGACAGATTCTATGAAAAAATCGTAACACCGTGAAAACTTACAGAAAGGCTTTCTATAAAGATCTTCAAATTTAGAAAAGTAGTTCTGCAAATTAAATTATATGATATGTTTGCCGAGGTCTGTACACCGGTGGTATTATGAAGTGCAATTCGATGTTTCAAATTTTTGAAAGAAACGATTTACGTTTTCAAAACCAAACATTAAAATTCAAGTTTTAGTTTATACTAATTTATTTTAGTTCGATTGCGATGGAAGCTTCAGGCTTATTTAACCGCTCTCGAACACTCATTCGGATGTTTTCAAGCGCGCGAGAGAGGGGCAGTGACTATTACACCACTGCTACCCATTTACACCTGGGTGGAGTGAGGCAGTGTGATTACGTGTCTTGCCCAAGGACACACCTCGATACCGGGTGCCGGATTCGAACGCACAACCTCTCGATCATGAGTCGAACGCGTTAAACACTGCGCTATCGAGGCTGACTTTAAGTTTTAACATAAGTAACATTTTTGTCTGGTAAGCTTTGGATACCTCTCCCCATACATACTCTATGGGAAAGAGATCGGAGAAGAAAGGCTGGCTAGTCCAGTACATGAATTCCATTGGCTAGTAAGAACAGCACTATGAGCCCGCGCGTAATCTTGCTGGATAAGATTCTGAGCGTAAACAAATAAATGGAACCATGTGAGACCGAAGCACTTGATTGATGTAACGTCTCGCTGTTCAGTCCACGTCTCAGCCATGATCTTGAATGTTCTTAATGACACTAAGCTGCGTTCGCTAACTACATGCAATTCCCCACCACACAATTACGCTTGTTCCACCCGATATGTCACGCACTATTACGCACGCGTCGCCTCGGCACGCCTTACACCTACCTATACGTCGAAACACCCGGAAAAGACAATCGGCGTGATTCTCGCTGAAGTGCGATTTATCACTGAAACGCATATCACGTAAGTATCTTAGACGCCAATTTACATTTATACCGCAATCAGGCATTCTAGTAACCTAATATAGGGGATCGAATAACTGCACGCTATAATCGCTTGTGACCTATAATACCTTCTACTGACCTATAATACGTCTAGTGACCGTTTATATACCGGACCTACTTTTCAGGTCACTAATTTACAAGTGTAAACAATATCATGCAACCTTTTATACATGAGAAAAGAACGAAACTGCAAGTTAAAATCTTTGCAATATTAATTTGAACAGATTTTCAGAAATTTCAGCTAAATTCTTACCTTCTCGGCCTTTCCAGGTTGTCTTTGGTCGGGCCCCTCGGAGTCTAACTGTTGGTTTTCTTTTGCTCCAGCAATTCTGTTGTTATATGCTGTCGAGTCCTCAACCTTGTTTCATCTCTGTAGTTTTTTTATATGTATGTACTCGGAGATGTTACACTGATGAGTTAGGAAGCCTTCATGCGGACTAAACAAAATTAATGTATACCGCGACAGAGGTAAGGGTGAGGACTATGGCCATGTAAAATCGAACAAAGTGGCGGTTTATTTATGTTGTTGTTTGTTACTTACTGTGTGTATCACTTGTGTCTTTTTATTTTGGATGGCCATTTGGCCATTTTTTGGGAAAGTAAGTGTCCTTATGGCCTTCCTTTGTTTAGGTTTCCATTATGGTCTGGTCGCTTCATGTTTGTGTTTCTTTCCCTTTGGTGTCTTTGATGGGTGGAGTAAGTTAATTGTATGGATTCCTGATCTTTGTTTTACTTCTACTTTGAATGGCCCGTTGGAATAACTGTGCACTGCTTCTGCAGATGAGTCTCAACCTCGAAAATAATTTCTAAAGCTGAAATAAACTACTTATTTGCAGATTTTGATACAGAATGTAAAGCGCTGAGAAACTTTTATTCGATCGTCCATGTTGTTTCCTACGTCTTTGTGGCGTGGTGACGTCAGAAACTTTGCACTCGTTGACGTCACGTTATACTACGTGTGCGCGCCGTGGCACTGAATGTCGTTTAACATTCCACACTGTCTGCTGTCTTTTTTTGCTTAAATTTGCTAAATTATTGCAAAACCCCTTGATTTTTGAATTGCGGTATAAACTACATACAATGTTAGTGTCTTTAATAATAAAATACAATCGGTTCGCCGCGACAATTTTATAGGGGCGAGCTTTAGCGAGCCCCTATAAAATTGTCTAAGGCTCACCGATTATATTTTATTATTAAAGACACTAACAATGTATTAACTATTTTTCATGCACAAGCGTAAGCGTTCCGTACTGTGTCGACGCGTTAACTTTGGTCACGACAGGGGCCTCTAGCTCTCAAACGTGCATCGTATAAGGGCGACGAACAGTGTCAGCGCTTATTAGTCGGTTGTTGAGACCCCCTGTTTATCTTACAGGTACAGAGTAGCAGCTGCCGGCTGAAATCTGTTTCGCAGATGCGTCTGACGGATGAATCGATCTTGACTCACTAACGTCGGTCTTCCGCTACGTCGACGTCCACTAGCGTCTTCTGTATATAGTAAGATGACGCTCCTCAAACACATGTGGCACCCAAAATCAGAGTCAACGTCATCCGCTTTCCGACCACCTTCAAACTGTCCAGGGGCACGCTTACGATCCTTTAATGAAAAACGCTGCAATAAGCTCTGACTTAATGCTTTTTGATAACAATTTTCAGTTTTTTCTTTTCTAGGCACGACCTTAAATTACACATCAAAAGTTTGGTCCTGGACATGTGGTTTCTATCCGTACTGGTGTGAAGGTGGTGCACAGGACTGGAAACCAGACGTCACGGTTGACTGATTGAATGGTGCCTAAGCGTGTTGTAATCATGCAATCGTTTGGTCTCAGAATCAAAGCACTGAGAGTGCTGGTGGGTCGATTGCTTCCGAGTGTAGACTGGGGTTATAGTCCTGGGCTGAGGTTTAAACTGTTTCATTTAACTCTGAAATTCCAAGCAAATAGTGAAGATTTTCAAGTGATAAGAAGCCGCGTTCTGCAGCGTCCGATCTTGGTCTACACTGTTCGCCAAGCTCACCCTATGATTCCAGGATTTTCCTCTTTAGTCTTATGGAATACCCTGATCTCACTTCGGCTATTTTCTACAAGAAAAAAAGGTTATTCTGACAAGTCAGTGATATTCACGTAGACGTTAGCACTGAAGAGCTTTTCTTATTAGTAACTTCGGGTCGAATGACAAACAGTCAGCCCAAACATAGCCGCGTCGTTTGTCAGGGTTTGGTACATGTAAGTGTGATCTGTAAAATCTGCACATGAATCAAATGTTGGATCTGGCAAAAAATGAAGACTCAGATCAAACGCCGCAAAACACGATGCTGATATTGTTCTACACTTTTTGCATTAGTTACTAACATTTTAAGCTTAAACTCAACAGGCCAAGTCCCCGTTCATGACCATCCTGCACTCAGAGACAATCGGCATGAGTGTTGTCAGTGCTTTGATTTATTATTCACTGCCTTGAGTTTCTGGAGTGCACTCTTCCATCACTGAAGTTGGGCTCGTCCATTCTGCTAAATATGTCAGCTAGAATTATATCACATGACCTACACTGTTTGCATAGGTATCTGCACCATATTCCAGGGTGATAAGGGACAGCCTTTCTTTCCGTCACATCCGTGTAGGCAAAGTCAAATATACACCTAAGTTGTAACTGACCTATACTTGACCTCGAAAGTCAGAAAACCCATTAATATTCTTGTCTGCAGCTGACCTTGTCCTACAGCAGACTGGTCTTTAAGGGTTAAATATTGACAGCACTGTTAGAAAACAGTGTAGAACCTGAGCAGACGGCTAAGCAGACGCCGCATTGATCTGGGTATACAGTGTTTGCAAAACCCGTCGCATGATGCTGCTGTTTTATATGAAATGCTGAATCTATTCTCTGATCGTCAAGTCGTCTGCTTCAAAAATTTGTATTGCGCTTACAGGATAACTAATACGCTTGTACAATTTTGATTACTGCGCCAAATCGGACTACATTTTGTGCGGACTCGTATGGTAGTCAAAGCCGGAATAAAGACGGAACTACTTTAAGACGTGCAGCACAGCAGGGAGCTTACCACTAAATATTTTCCATAGGCGACAATAGTTACCTTTTCGTTGCTCCCACAAAAACTACACATACAAAACTTTTCAAACCTTACTTATTTATAGAGCCATCCTAGCTCAACAAGTTGATGAAAAAAAATCCACATGTAGCCCGTCTCCTTTTCAAGTTATGGTCCGCCATGTTTGTTTACATGCAGATTCGCAGTGAATACAAGCCGGCTTTTTAACGGAGAGGTGACAATATAAAATCAGCCACAATTTCTTTGAGCTTGCAGATATAATTATAAAACACACATCATTTTATTTCCTTATAACTATCCTTTTCTCACATTGAAATGAAACATGGGATATTTATCCAGTGGAAGCCTGCCTGGAATTTAGACTGCAACTAAAAGCTCTGTCCCAAAGTGATAAAACCCAGTACCTCCAGTATTTAGTGCAAAGCTACCTATAGGGAGCTTACCACTAAATATTTTCCATAGGCGACAATAGTAACCTTTTACATGCTCCCACAAAAACTACACATACAAAACTTTTCAAACCTTACATATTTATAGAGCCATCCTAGCTCAACAAGTTGATGAGAAAAAATCCACATGTAGCCCGTCTCCTTTTCAAGTTATGGTCCGCCATGTTTGTTTACATGCAGATTCGCAGTGAATACAAGCCGGCTTTTTAACGGAGAGGTGACAATATAAAATCAGCCACAATTTCTTTGAGCTTGCAGATATAATTATAAAACACACATCATTTTATTTCCTTATAACTATCCTTTTCTCACATTGAAATGAAACATGGGATATTTATCCAATGGAAGCCTGCCTGGAATTTAGACTGCAACTAAAAGCTCTGTCCCAAAGTGATAAAACCCAGTACCTCCAGTATTTAGTGCAAAGCTACCTATAGGGAGCTTACCACTAAATATTTTCCATAGGCGACAATAGTAACCTTTTACATGCTCCCACAAAAACTACACATACAAAACTTTTCAAACCTTACATATTTATAGAGCCATCCTAGCTCAACAAGTTGATGAGAAAAAATCCACATGTAGCCCGTCTCCTTTTCAAGTTATGGTCCGCCATGTTTGTTTACATGCAGATTCGCAGTGAATACAAGCCGGCTTTTTAACGGAGAGGTGACAATATAAAATCAGCCACAATTTCTTTGAGCTTGCAGATATAATTATAAAACACACATCATTTTATTTCCATATAACTATCCTTTTCTCACATTGAAATGAAACATGGGATATTTATCCAATGGAAGCCCGCCTGGTATTTAGACTGCAACTAAAAGCTCTGTCCCAAAGTGATAAAACCCAGTACCTCCAGTATTTAGTGCAAAGCTACCAGCAAGAATAGACAGATGGAATCTGTCATTAAAAACTAATTCGCATATTAAATCCACTAGTGGATTATCGAATGTATAATATAGAGGATCTTACACGAGTGGTCATTTGATATGAAATTTATGAAACTAGCCTTCGGCGAGTTTCATAAATTCCATATGAAATGACCACGAGTCTTCTAACGTCAAGATAACAAAGAATGACGTCATGAAACTAAAAATGACGTCATGAAACTAAAAAAAGGCGGCTCTTCGCGACGCACTCTTCCGCCTAGTGATTTATCACCCAATATATCACCAGATTTATCCATTAGCTATATAGGCGACTAGTGTTAGAATACTTAATCCAACACGTTTGGTCGTAGGACTTTTTTACACGACGTTATCCACTGCTTATCTGGCTGTGCGATTTCTAAGTTTGTCTATTCTAGAACTATCTGAGCATTTTCGATGGTCCCCGCCAATCGGGCCTTGAAGAAATAGATTGGGCTACATGATGCATCCACGCAGAGCTGACACTGACCGCACGCGAGTTCTGGTTATCTCGCTTTGAGGTTCTTAACCTGCCCGGGTAAAGTGGTGCGAGTCGGACCGCACATGCATATACTCCTGTTAGTTTCATTGGGTGGCAGAGCTTTAGATGTCTTTTCGTCTTAGTGTCGAGTTTAAGTCCCACAAAATTGGAAGCAACGGCTCCAAATTGACCTATACAGTTTTGGCTGGGACGTTAAACCTCAAATCAAACAAGCATTTTCGTGTTATTGCGATGTTGCATTAACGACACATGTAATACTCTTTGTTTTAGACAAACTACAATGTAAACTTGTGTCATCAAGCTTTTGTGGTTACTGGGCAAGACAAGTCAACATGTATTTACAAACAGTCTGACATGTGTACTTCATTTGGTCCGGCCCTGGGACAAAAGACGTTTGTCGCTTTTACGAGAAAAAGGACATATAAACGCACACATGAGTCCACTTGTTCTGACCAGAATTCCACCCCTTTTTCAAAGATTTCTACATATTGGCCAACAGTGAAGATTTAGGAGAGACTCGCTTAATATTCACATTAATGCCATTTACACTCAGACTAGATCTGTGTACGTACACAGTGCAAAAACACGCCTGTTCAAATACATTCTTTACCACCGAAAAAAAAGAGAAAATAATTAGATGAAAAAATGA
>CAUZLF010000354.1:195214-332714 GCA_963580285.1 Lucinisca nassula | reverse complement strand
ATAAAGCATATTTAGTCTTAATATTAGGTGGTCTTAATAGCGAAATTTTACTATATTATATAGAGAAGAAATGTGGGGTTTACAGCTTCTATGTTCTTGCGCAAAAACACTCATAACGATATCACATCTGTGTGATATAGTACACATTTTTGTTTCCCTCAAATCCGCATTTTCCTGATGAAAACTTTTAATATTTTTCTTACTTATACTCCAAACATAGGTTTTGGGAACTCGTTAGAACCGCCTCATTGAGGCGGTTCTAACGAGTACCCACAACCTATGTCTTGAAGCAGAAATAAGGAAAATAATGTTTCCCTTTGTATATCCCTGTTTTTTCTAGTTAAGAGTGGTACTCATTACACGGACTTATTAGCAGGATGGATTGTGAGCATGCGTTCTAACGAGCATCCACGCTCTATATTTTAAACAGAAACAAGAATAGTACATGCAACATGTGTGTGTGAATTCGGGTTTAACGTCGCAGATAGATAGATAGATAGGTAGGTAGGTAGGTAGGTAGGTAGATAGATAGATAGATAGATAGATAAGATAGATAGATAGATAGATAGATAGATAGATAGATAGATAGATAGATAGATAGATAGATAGATAGATAGATAGATAGATAGATAGATAGATAGCATATTTGTCGTGACTTGAAGAAAAATGACATTTTCACTACTATAAAAGAAAATCATTTCGCTGCATGCATGTTTCCTTCCTCGTAGCTGACGCCTTTAAGATGGCATGTAAACATTTTTATGAAACAAACCTATTATGGAACCAAATGACTTTTTTTTTCATTTAAACAATTTTGTAAGAAAACTGTTCTGGGGTCGCAGGTCTGGCTTGTAGACAGATTTCATACATTACATTATACATCATCTTTTACCGACCAATAGCCCGCGGCGAGATCTTGAATCTTTTCTCGTATTCTGATGAACTACATATAAAATGTCCTAATAACTAGCTGACGTCTTCATTATCACTGGGAGTGCGTCTCTGTGCACTTGATTATTTCGACGCTTAAGAGAAAAGAGCAAAAACAGCTGTTGTTTTTGTTGTTTCTCTTGCGAAAACGAAGATAAAAAATAAGGAGGATTTTAACAAAACGAAATAGATATATAATTTGGCTGACTAGTAGAAAAAGGTTTGAAAAAGGAAAAAAAATATTTTATTCATTTTGGAGACATAACACTATTATACATAAATCAACCTTTCGGAGGAATATTCAAACAGGAGGAGGATAATAGGAAATATTAATAGAATAAAAGAAGGTCGAGCCTGAAAACCAGTGTTTAAATGATTGTGTATGTATCCAAAAAGCTCTTAAGAAGATCAAAATGCGTTTGATAACAAGTGTGTTGCTATTGACGTTGGCTTTATACGGATTACTAGCCCCAGTGGAGTGTAGAGTTCCAGGCACATGCACGAGATGTTCCAAGAGCCAAAGATGCAACCCACCAGACTGCTTCTGCTGCCGAGAAGATCTTGACATGCCGTTTGCATATAAGCAGGTACCACAGATCGTGTTCTTTACTTTCGATGACGCCGTGACCGGCCAAGTTGCAAGATTTTATAAACAACTTTTCGATTCTTCACGTAAAAACCCTAACGGGTGCCCCATTTCGATGACCTTATTTGTTTCGCATTCAAACACTAAATATGATCTGGTAAGGGATTTTTACGAAAAGGGGATGGAAATTGCATCGCACAGTGTGACCCATAGTGCTATGAACCGGACAAACTTCTATTCTGAAGCTAAAACACAGAAAGAAAACTTAGCAAAACTAGCTAAAATACCTATAGAAGATATCAAAGGTTGGAGAAGTCCTTATCTGAAACCAGCCGGTGATTTACAACCCGATACGCTACATAAACTGGGATATATTTATGACGCCACATTAACGTTCAGTAAGAGAAGCTTCAGAGAAAAGCCTCCCAGTCCTTTTACCCTCGACTTTGGATGGCCATATGAATGCCAAGTTAAGCCATGTCCAAGGAGCAGACACCCTGGTTTCTGGGAAGTTCCTGTTGTGTCGCTGATGGACTATAAACATGAATATGATTGCGTTTATGTTGATGGATGTATCAATGCACCCCCGGACGAGGATGCAGCCTATAAGTTTTTGTGGGATAATTTCTACAATTATCACAGTTCATCAAAAGTCCCTTTTGGAATAAACATGCACCCTTCCTGGTTTTATTACCCAGACAGACTTAAAGCTATGGACAGGTTTATAAGAGAACTTGTAAAGATGGATGATGTTTATATAGTTAGTGTTGGTAAAATGATTGACTGGCTCAAAGATCCTGTTCCTCTCTCTGATCTGAAAACCTACAAGCCGTGGTCATGTGACGGCGAGAAACCAAGACCAAGGAAAGTTTTAGCACAGCAGGTTTTACAGCTTCCTCGCAGACCAGTTCCACCCCCTGTCTGGCCGTCTGGGCTGGGTAGTAACGCTGGAAACAATAGGAGGAGATTCCTGAAGCAGAATTTAGCGCCAACACCTCCAGCACCTAGAACTAGAACTAGTCAGAGACAAGACTTGTCAGCCCAGGAGAGACATATACAACTAATGATACAGAACCGACAACTAGAGACAGGGCAGTCAGCCAACAGTATTAACAACGTGAACAGACGGCTTCCACCAGTACAACCCGTCCAAACATTCTGGCATTTACGAATGGCGCCCAGACAATCACGTGTTTTCCAAACCAGGTTCATACCTCATAATAACAACAGAATTGCATGGCAACAACGTGGACAACCGTTTCGTCAGAGCCAGGCAAACATCAACATATGGACGCCACTTCAACCTTCGCCTACGGTCATCATTGCTAAAACCGAGCGTCCAAAATCACACAGTCTAAATAACCGTTTCGACGATTTCTTGCAGAGAATTCAGCAACCTGCTGTAACAGGGCGTATATCACTGAACCCAACCCCGAGCCCAGCTTCCTTTAAATACACCGCAACACCTACCAATGTAAGGGTGACGCATATCAGACATAGGACTCAAGCCCCATCGTCATCCAAGAATCCCGATTTCAAACATCGTCTACCATCGAGTGTCCCCGTCACTACGACAACAGAACATCCGCTGTTAAAAAGGCAAAGAATTCAACTGGAGCATTTGCAGAGAAAGAACGAGACTATCGCAAAACAACGAGATCGTGAACAGAAGATACGAGAGCAACAACTAGCAGATTTACGTGAAAAACAACGTGTTATGAGATTAAAAATTCGAAATATAGCAGAACAGCGCAGAACTCGACAAAGACAATTAATGTTAGACTCACAGCCCAAACAGACTTTTATAGTGCATCAGCCATCGCCGAGACAAAGACAGGCCTGGCAAAGCTTCATACGAATGATGTTGCGCCCTCCGCAAAAGTAAGCCTCTAATCACCTATGATCTGTGTCATAAGAAAGCTTGTCTTTTCGGTACATTACGAAAACACGCCTATTCTGATACATTGTAAACTTTTCCGCCGAAAAAAGGAAAATTTTAAGCTGAAAAATGTTGATTTCTTTCTTATATCTGCTCGAAATATAGATTGTGGGTACTCGTTAAAACCGCCTCATCGAGACGGTTCAAACGAGTACCCACAATCTCAATTTCAGAGCAGAAATAAGAAAAACTAAGGTTTACCCCTGTAAACCTCATTTTTACTATGTAAAAATGGGGTTCAAGGTGGTCAGAATTATATAGGCGTGTTTTCGTGATGGGGTATGCAACCGTATAAGACATTAATCGATCTTCTTTTCGGTTTTGGTTTTACGGCCCTTTCAAGATTATTTTACTCATATCGAGCCGATCGTTGATCAGAGGTGGCAAAAACCGGAGTACTCGGAGAGAAGTCAACTGACCTTCCGTTGCAGAACTATGCATTTGACACTGGAATATTTGCTGTCATTACGAAAATACGCCAATTCAAATACATTGAAAATTTTACCAGTAAAAAAAATCAATTGAAAATTTTCAGATATATCTGATATTTTTCATATTTCTGTTAAAAATATAGATCGTGGGAAATCGTTCAAACCGCCTCGGCGAGGCGGTTCTCACGAGTACCCACTGTCTATGTTTTTGAGCAGATAAAAGAAAAATGTAATGTATACCCTGGTAAACCCCAGTTTTTCTGTATAAAAGTGGGGTTTAAGTGGGTCAAAATTAAATAGGCGTGTTTTCGTGAGGTATTGTAGTTTCCATGACGGGTCTTCGTGGCCTAAATTGGTAAGAGCGCTGCCTCTTAATGGTCTCTCACTTCTGTGGTTCGCGCCTCGCTTGGACCACACGTGAAACGCCAAGTTCCGAAACGGAAGTTCAGGTGGTTTGTCTCCCGGGTACTCCGGATTTCTCGCACCTCTGGTTAATGATCGGCTCGAAATAAGCGAAATAATCTTCAAAGGGCCGTAAAACCAAAACCGAAAAAAAATATGTTCTATCTTTCCAACCAGCGAACACAAACGTGTAAATCAGCCTGCGCATGCGCAGACTAATTTACACCTTTTGCTGTTCGCAGATTGCAAAATCAAGTTTTTTCATGTCGTGGCTCATGTCCAAACCTATCTGTAAGCATGCAAAGACGCAACTTGGCATGTATATGCAATAAGCAAGGACTCAGATCAGTGTGCGCTCCCAATGCTTCCACTTTTTGTAATATTTATGCATCATATTTTGTGATGACTTGCGAATGGCAGATGCGCAGGCTGATCTGAGTCTTCGTTTGTCACACATTTCAAGTTGCACATTTTTCGTGCACACATGCTCAAATCTAAACGACGTCGTATCGACGTCGATATAAGGTCATGTGATGTAACATAAACGTTAGTTTAAGGGGAATATTTGCACTTGACGTTTTTACGCCAACGTACATGGAAGACACTGGTTTTCGTGTCTTCAGTGTCTATTTTTTTTTTTTTTTTCAGAAACAAGTCCTGTAGAGAAAAAGACTTTATATCTAAGGCTAGGGCGTCCCGGTGGTCACATAGCGCCAAACAATGTCGTATCATGTCAATGCAACGTCTAGACGTTGATATGACGTTGAAAATACGTTGCATAAACGTTGCCTGCCGCTGGGTCGGTTCTTTGGAGTCAATCTTCTCTTATAAGGGGATCGGGTGTACCAAGTTCATGTACAGATCTGCCATTTTCTAAGGGAGGCAACTTTTGGGGCTTCCTGTTTGCTTTTACTTTAAAAAGAGCCCACTCACAAAAAGGATCCACTCTTTAAGGAATAAATTTGCTATTGTGAAGTAAATTCTTTCATTTGAACGTAGATCCTTATGCGCAATTGTATTTTTTAAAACGTTATATTCTCTAAAAGTGGAACCACTCCCTCTAACCCATAAAATGCCAATCATGACAATTGTCGTCTGCTTTGCTGTCTGTCAGTTACCTTAAAAGTATTTACTTTGCAAACAGTGTGGACCCAGATCAGACTGCTCCTGTAGGAGCAGTCTAATCTGGGTCCACACTGTTTGCCTGTATGCAAAAATATTTTTAAAAAAGTTTGCAAAAAAAAATCAGCAGACGACATAAGCAGACGACATTTTCAGATGTAGTTTTTCTCGGCGTCTTAAGGATTAAGAGTACCACTATTTATAATTTAAAAAAAGAAGTGGCTTTCATCAAAAGTGTACATAATCCCCTTTATACTGTACCCATTCTGGGGTACTACCATACAGCTACGGAGTAACGTTGTACCAACGTCGTCACAGCGTCGAGACATGGCACGTGTAACGGGCGCCAAGTTGAGACGAAGTTGTGGCAGCGCTGTGTTTTCCAGGACAATATATCCGTCGACACTGACTGGCCATAGTCTCTTTTCCCATTACGGAAACACGATTAGTCAAATATACATGTATATTGAAAATTTTACCACCCAAAAATAAAAATTTTTAGCTAAAAATACTGATAATTTTGACATTTCTGCTGCGAACATATATTGTGGGAACTCGTTAAAACCGCCTCGGCGAGGCGGTTCTAACGAGTACCCACAATGTATGTTTTTGATCAGAAATAAGAAAAGAAATGTATATACCTGTAAACCTCAGTTTTACCATGTAAAAGAGGGTTTAGGGGAGTCAAAATTTTATCGGCGTGTTTTCGTGATGATATAATAATGGAAAACGCATTTTATTTATTTATCTTTTATTATCATAGGCATGAACTAATACCCACATTTTTGTGGATCATAAGGTTCTGAGGAAGCTAAGACCGGACAGTGAAGACGGGCATTTTGTTGTTAGATCTCTGCGGCATGCATTCTGTTGTGAGCTACAATTTAAAGTGCTTTAGTGTCGTATGATAAGTTTGGACGTACCTATTGATTTTATTCTTTTTTGAAGGAATTGTTTTAGCGAATAGTTCAGGTCCTGATCAGACGCCGCGTTCTGCGGCGTCTGATCTGGGCCTGCACTGTTTGCCTAGGTACCCCTTTAGGGGTTTCCCGCATGCAATGGGTTAACTACAACGTTTAATGAACACCCTCAAACCCCCACATTATATCGAGAAAAACGTTCTTATGGCTTTCCGCTATTGATGTTTCTATTACGATCTAGTTATTTCCTGTTTGTGTTTCTGTCCGTTTTGTGCCACTGATGGGAGCTGTGAGTTAATTGTATCGATACTTGATCATTGCCTTCACTTCTATTTTACATGTGAATACATTATTTCCATTATTGGCCTATAAAACACACACTGTGGATAATCGTTAGAACCGCCAACATTATTTTTCTTAGTTCTTTTCAAAGACATAGATTGTGGGTACTTGTTAGAACCGCCTCGATGAGGCGGTTCTAACGAGAACGCACAATCTGAGTCTGGAAAATATCGGAATTTTACATCAAAAAAAAAAATATCCGTTTTGGAGAAATACGTACATGTAAGTATGCACTTTGTCACACGGGTCTGTTATCGTAATGTTCACGTCAAACATTCACTGTCAGTGGTGACAATATCCTTGACCCCTGGTGTCAATCAACTCATTTCGACAGAAGCCTCCGTGGTGTAGTGGGGACGGTAGTCGCCTTGTAAACCAGGGATCGCAGGATCGATCCCGGGCTTCTCCAGACTTTCGGATGAGTCTTTAAGCCGAGGTCCCGTCTCCGTATGACCTTAGCTGTTGGTGGGACGTAAAACTCAAACACTTGCTCACTTAACTCATTCCGACAGTTTTATAGCAGTGCACAATAAATCTTTGAACCGCGTGTTGAACTTGCACCCCCAGTTTGAAACCACAGTTTAAAGTTTAAAAATTTTGGATAAGACATTTGCATAATAATGTATCGCTTTTATTTTTAAACCATAGTTTCACACATTCAAACGGGCCCTGCGCATCGGGGCTTGGATAAATAGTAGATTGGGCTGCATGGTGCTGAAACTGGCCACTCATAAGTGCTGGTAAACCGCTTAGAGGGACTAAGCCTGCCCAGGTAAAGTGTTGTGAGTCAAACCGTCCTATGCATAAAAGGCTTTTGGTTTCATTGGGCGGCAGGGCTTGAGATGTCATTGCATCTGAATGTCAGGTAAAAGTCCCACAAAATTGGAAGCAGCGTCTCCAAAATGACCTAAATAGTGTTGACGGGGACGTTAAACATTAATTCAAACAAACAAACAAACAAACAAACAAACAAACACACAAACATTCAAACCCAAGTTTGAAATTATTTACTGTACAAACGTTACCAAAAGTACAGTTTCAATCTTTAAGTGAAGATTTGTTTGGGTTTGAAATTTTTAAAGTAAAGGTTTTAGAAAATGAACTAAAGTTGACACGGCGGTTTAAAGAATTATTGTGCAGTTTTTCTTTGAAACCGTGGTTTGAAGTTTTCAAACACTAGTTTGAAAACGTCAAACTGGGGTTTCAAGTCAAACTGTGGTTTAGCGATTCATTGTGCACTTGGCGGCCCCCGACCATTGGGACTTGAAGAAATAAGTGGGCTGCATGATGCTTCCACGCAGAGCTGAAACTCACCGCACACGAGTAAGGGTAAACTGCTTAGAGGATCTAAGCCTGCCCAGGTAAAGTGGTGTGAGTTGGACCGTCCATGCTTAAAAACCCCATTGGTTTCATTGGGCGACAGGGCTTGAGATGTCATTTTATCTCAATGTCGGGTAAAAGTCCCACACTATTGGAAGCAACGTCTCCAAAATGACCTATACAGTGTTGACGGGGACGTTAAACCTCAAATAAACAAACAAAAAAATCATTGTGCACTTGGCTTTGCCATATTTCGCATTATATCGGAAACAAAACTTTACCTTTTACAAAAAGTGACTTGCTAATACTAAGACTATAATTCTGCTTTTAAAAGCATATTTTTATTTCTTGGTTCTACGTCGCTTCTAGGTTAATTCCTCTTATTTCAAGCCGATCGTTAATCAGAGGTTGACGAAAACTGAAGAACTTGGAAAATGCACATTATCTTCCACTGTAGAACTTGGCGTCCCACATATGACCCGAGCGAGTTTCGAGCCCACATCGGGCTAATTAGAGACGAAATGGTTAAAAGACAACGCTCTTTTAACTAGGCCATGGGGCCCGCCAGACATAGGTGCATTTTCTTCATACTATGTAGTGCATCGCTAAATTATCATAATTTTTACAACTCAAACGTAGATATATCTATTTTTGATTATCATATGTGACAAGTATTTATCAGGAGAGCCTGAACTCCACAAACTGTCAACCACAACCATTGCAGACATAACTTTCCACTACAGTAAAACTTCGATGGCTCGCACACCAATGGCTCGTTTACCATGGCTGTGTCGAACTCGTTCTTGCATCCCTAGGGACATCCTCTTCATTAGAAATAGTGCGGGATAAATGAGGAGATTTCCGACTTTTATCTTGCCAATGTATGCTGTGTGTACTCATTAGAATCGCCTCAATGAGGCGATTCTAATGAGTACACACATCATACAACTTTTATTATAGAACATTAAAAGGATGTCCCAAAATTAACCCCGTTATGCCTCCTGGCAGTAACCCTCCGTGGGTCGAACTACCCCTGTTTCGAACAGATCTTCCGGGTCCCAAAGGTGTTCGCGCCATTGAAGTTCGACTGTATTTCTGTTTTATTTTGTTCAGTTTTCAGAGAAAATAAGGCTTGACATTACATGTGAATCGTTTACTGGGTTCAGAGAGAATAAGGCTTGATATGTCTTATGAATCGTCTGCTAGTCACATTAAGAAAACATGTCCGTAAGAAATAATGTCGTCCAACATGGTGTCAGAAAATGATAAATATTAGGTACAAATGGTAACATCTTCATTATTTCTGCTTTCAACATAGATTGTGGGCACTCGTTAGAACCGCATCATCGAGGCGGTTCTAACGAGTACCCACAATCTATATTTCAGAGCAGAGATAAGAAAAATAGGAATCCCCCGTAAACCCCATTTTTCTCTATATAAAGTGGGGTTTAAGAGGGGCTTCGTTTCACGGACTTGTTATCGTGATGTCTCATTCGATGTAGAAACTGTTTACGTTTTAGTAACCTATTTACAAAAGAAATACCATAGGGGCTTGAAGAAATATATGGGCTACATGATGCTTCCACGCAGAGCTGAATCCGGCCCGCCCACTAGTACTGGTAAACTGCTAAGAGGATCATAGCCTGTCCAGGAACCGCGGTGCGAGTCGGAGCGTCCATGCTTATAAACCCTATTGGTTTCATTGGGCGGCAAGGCTTGAGATGTCATTTCATCTCAATGTCGGGTAAAAGTCCCACAAAATTGGAAGCAATGTCTCCAAAATGAGCTATACAGTGTTGACGGGGCGTTAAACCTCATATCAAACAAACAAACAAATATTGATTGTGGGTACTCGTTAGAACCGCCTCGGTGAGGCGGTTCTAACGAGTACCCACAATCTTTGTTTTTGAGAAGAAATAAGAAACAATAATGTGTTTTACAGTATAAAAGTGGGGTTTGAGGGGTCAAAATTATATAGGCGTCTTTTCCTGATGATAAGTTCCCTTTTGCATTAACAGGTGCATCGAACAATTCATGTTATGCAGACATGTGGTTATATTTCTTTTTTATGCACCGACAAATTCAAATTTCAACTTATTCAACTTATTTACATCAATCCTTCATAATATGTTTTGGTTTTAACTATACATTATTTTCCTTATACTTGGTTCAAAACCGATTGCGGGTATTCGTAAGAACCGCGTCCATAAGGTGGTTCTGACGAGTACCCACAATATAGAGTGAAATTCCGCTATTAAGACCACCTAAAATTAGGACTGATTCTGCTCTAAAAAGCTTATTTTGAAGGATACACTTAATTTTTCTTTGTGTTTTCTGCCTTCAATGTCCTCTGGTCAGAGACCATCTTTGGGACTGTTCATTCAAAAGTGGTCTTTAAGACCACTTTTGAACCGTCCCAAAGGTGGTCTTAATATAGGAATTTTACTGTATGTTTAAAACAGAAATAATTAGACTATGATGATATTTTTCATAAGAAAAGTTATGAAAGTAAGCATTACACTACATGTGTATGCTACCGTGCTGCGGAAAAGACCTTTTTCAAGGTGTTTACATTACAGGAAAGAAGTGCCCCGACCATCAATGGTTGGAGAAATAGATTTGGTTGCATCGTGCTTCCGCGGAGAGTTGAATCCGACCAAACATAAACCCGCTTTGAAGGTCTAAGCCTTCCCATTGTAAATGGTGCGAGTCGGACAGTCCCTGCATATAAAACCAAGCGGTAGGTTGGTTGGTTGATTTGAGGTTTAACGTCCCCGTCAACACTGTAAAGGTCATTTTGGAGACGTTGCTTCCAATTTTGTGGGACTTTTACCCGACATTGAGATGAAATGACTTCTCAAGCCCTGTCGCCCAATGAAACCAAATAGGGTTTATTAGCATGGCCGGTCCGCCTCGCACCGCGGTTCCTGGACAGGCTTAGATACTCTAAGCGGTTTACCAGTACTAGTGTGCGGGCAGGATTCAGCTCTGCGTGGAAGCATCATGCAGCCCATATATTTCTTCAAGCCCCTATGGGCGGGGGCGTACCAAGCGGTAGGACTTGAGATGTCATTTCATATCAATGTCAGGTAAAATCCCACAAAAGTTGAAGCAACGTCTCCAAAATGACCTAAATAGTGTTGACGGGACGTTAAACCTCAACATAAACACTACAGGAGGGTAAAAATAGAAATCAAGAAAATTATCTCGATTTGAAGCAAAATGTATGCAGATTCTGTCAAGATTTGTTTTTGTTTGTTTGAATTGGGGTTTAACGTCCCCGTCAACACTATTTAGGTCATTTTGGAGACGTTGCTTCCAATTTTTTGGGAATTTTACCCGACATTGAGATGAAATGACATCTCAAGTCCTGCCATTCAATGAAACCAGAAGGCTTTTATGTATTGGATGATTTGACTCACATCGCTTTGCCTGGGCAGGCTTAGTCCTTCTAATTGGTTTACCAGTACTCGTGTGTGGTCAGATTCAGCTCTGCGTGGAAGCACAGTGCAGCCCAATCTATTTCTCTAAGCCCCGACGGGCGGGGGGGGGGGGGAATGTCAGATTGGTCCCAGATACGTCAGATACATGCATATTTCTGCCAATCTCTACAAGACAGACATTATTAGTGACATCCTGTTTCCGTCGCGGTGAATAAGGCCCTTTTAAAAGAAAGAATTTGCTCCTAAGTAGGAAAGGAGGAAATTCGATGGCCCGAACACCGTTGGCTCGTTTACCATGGCCGACTCGAAACCCGTTTTTTGAGTCCCTATGGTATTCCTCCCTATAGGAAGTAGTTTAAGATAGAAAAAGGCGATTTTCGACTTCGATGAGGCGAGTCTAATGAGTACATACAGCATACACCGAAAAGCTGTCCCAAAATTAACCCTGTTATGCCTTCTGGCAGTAACCCTCAGTGGTTCGAACTACCCCTGTCTTGAACAGTTTTTTGTTGACCGAAAGGTTCGACTGTCACCCCTATCCCTATTGATAGCAGAGACAACCTTTTTGGAAGGAGTTGCCTCACCCTGAAGGTGTAATCAGTCCCCTTAAATGGACCAAAACTAACGGAGCTACAACAGTACAAATTCTTGAATAACCATCAATCATCTCCATAAGATGAGACAATTTATTGCTATAATAATCATGAAAATTAATTGCATGAGGAAAAATATCTTAGTTTCATAAGATATGTGAGTAATTTTGAAGTCTGAAAATAATGTCACAGCTGTATATAGGTCGTGCATTTTTCTGTATTTATAAAAAGTGTGCTTAGGAGATTATCCTTCTAAAGAATTGCATGCGAAATGAGCGTACATGCGTGTGTGTGTGTTTGCGTGTGTGCGTGTGTTTGCGCGCGTGTACGTCTACGTACATATGTGTATGTAGATTTGCTTGTATTTATGTGTATGTATATTTGCTTGTATTTATGTGTTTGTTTTGGGTGCTTTCGTGCGTGTGTGCGTTGTATAATATTTTTCATTGGCCGTTTTTTCCCATTCAAAACTTTGTATAGCCAGTGCATGTCTATACAACACGTACACTGAAGCATATGACGTTTAAGCACCGTCGTAACAACGTTGATACGACGTTGCCTACACGTTGTATGTATACTGGGTAAAGGTATGTCTGTAGCAAATTCGCCGCAATGTTGTATGGCTTGAAGAATCATGCGTATATGACATCATAGGCTGAACTCTTTGCACAACCAAAACAAGTACGCCTTTCAGATAAGTGATCTCACGCCTTTTTGTCATTAAATCTTACCTACCGGACTTCCAAGAAGTGCAATTCCATCTGAATCTTTGTTATTTTTTGGGGTTCTATGCGTTTTGACATGCATTTAGCGGAATGGGTACACCATCAGGGGAGGCAACTACTGCAAAAGTATTTTTGTCTCTCATGTCAAAGGCGTCAACTCTTAAAGGAAAGAATTTGCTCCTGAGGAGCAAATTCTTTCCTTTAAGAGTAGACACCTTTCTTTCAGTGGGACATGACTTACAGAAAATCGAACAGGAAGTCGCTAGGACAGGGCTTATACAAAATCGAACAGGAAGTCCCAAATGTTGTCTCCCTATCAAAAATGGCGGGAACAAATCTGCTAGGTGTTCCCATTCCCCTTAACTCGTATGGTCTTTTTACTGTTTCCTTATTGTTCCAGAGATGATTGATACAAGCTTATTTGCTATATTATTATTTATTCTTATTTGTCGAAAATAAAGAACTGAAACATTGCATATTACACGTCTTCGTTTTACATTGTACATGTGTTTGTTTGTATTGAAGTTTAACGGCACAGTCAACACTACATAGGTCATTTTCGAGCCGGTCAGTTTACCTATCCACACTTTTCCTAGACAGGCTTATACATAAGCTGTTAACGCTTTTTGTACCAAATGGAATCTTCCTCCTTATATATAGCAGGAGTCCATTTCAAAATTTAGGGATGTCGGGTTGAGTTTTCATCGAAATTTATTTGGAAAATGGCTGAACTTTTAGCAAACAATGTAGGCCCTGATCAGCGGCGTTTGATCTGGGCCTGCACTGTTCGCCAGGGTGCCCGTTTTGGGGTTTCTGGTACTAAATGGGTTAACCAGTACAGTTCACATTCTTACAACTGCTCTTCTTGAATCAGCGGAAGGGAGAGAATGACCGTAGAAAAGATTCACGAAAAAATATTGCCGACTCCGGCAGGTATCGAACCCGCGTCCTCCTGATCACCAGTCAGTCTCGCATCCGACTGAGCTACCGAGGCCGGCTTTACATTTGTAGAAGGTCCCAATTAAAGTAAAATTTCTATATTAAGACCACTTTTGGCACTGGTCAAAAGTGGATTTTAAGACCACTTTTGAACAGTCCTTAAGGTGGTCTTTGACCAGAGGACACGGTATGCAGAAAACGCAAAGAAAGAATGACTGCAGCCTACTAAATAAGTTTTAAGCAGAATTAGTCTTAATTTTATGTGGTCTTAATAGCGTAATTTCACTGCATTTGCCAGGAGACGATAAAGACCACTTCTGAACATTCCCAAAGATGGTCTTTGACCAGAGGACAAGGTATGCAGAAAACACTAAAAAAGAGTGACTGCAACCTACTTAATAAGCCTTTTAAAAACAAAATTAGCCTTAATTCTAGCTGGTCTTATTAAATAGTGGAATTGCACTGTAATTGTCATGAGACTATTATACAGTCAACTTTCGATGGTTCAAACTCGTTTACCACGTATATTTCGAACTCGTTCCTGAGTATTTTGGAAAAACTTCCCATAACTGTAGATATTAATATATTTGAGCCGTGGCAAAGCATTTCCTACAATTTACCTGTGCGCTCAGCGAAGAATCAGAATGGCCTGTGCAGTATATAATCTTACCAGAGACTTTACTTGCTGCATGAAGGAGCACTGGGCCCTTAGCTATCCTTAGAGTGCACAACGAAGACTCTGATCCGAGTCTTTGCTGGTCGCATATATAAATTGTAGGAAATGCTGTGCCCCGGCTTGTTTGGGATAATTTAGGGTGATTATTTCTCGTTTTAACCTGAAAATGTATGTCGTGTGTACTCATTAGAATCGCCTCCATGAGGCGATTCTAATGAGTACACATGACATACCTTTATTTTACAAGGGGTAAAAGAAAATTTAACAGATATCCTATTATGCCCCTGGCCCCGAGGTTATAATGTTTTTCATGCTCAACTCTGAGACACTTGAGCATGAAATTTACCCTGCTCATAAAGTTTAAAATGCAAATTAATGAACAAATGTTGGCATTTTAAAATGTTTGAGCAGGATAAATGACATTCTGTGTTGATCTGAGGAAGAAAAGTGCCTCTATCATTTTATAAACTGATTGATGCGCATATAAAAGATTAACTACATCCGGGCCTGATCTGGCACTATGACTTACCATCAATCACTAAAACTACCCATGCCTCGAACAAATGTTCCGATGATAGCCCCAGATGTGTTCGAGTCATAGATATTTCACTGTAATACTTTTGCTTGATAGCTTTACACTTTCACCGCTCTATAGAAGCCTCCGTGGTGCAGTGGTTACGCTACTCGCCTTGTAAACCAGGGATCGCAGGATCGATCCCGGGCTACTCCTGACTTTCGGATGAGTCTTTAAACCGAGGTCCCGTCTCCGTATGACCTTAGCTGTTGGTGGGACGTAAAACTCAAACACTCACTCACTTTCACCGCTCAGTTTCTTCCACCCATTTTTGAAGTTTGACACGTGAATCTTGTTTGTTGGTTTGATTTGAGGTTTAACGTCCCCGTCAACACTGTATTGACCATTTTGAAGTCGTTGCTTCCAATTTTGTGGGACTTTTATCCGGCATTGAAAGAGGTTAGCTCGTTTTAGTAAAACCAATCTTCCACAAGGCCCTGTATTTAAGGCACAATGCAAAACATTTAACAAACAGACCATGGGTCTCAAATGACATCTCAAGTCCTGTCGCCCAACGAAACCAATATGGTTTATGTGCATGGACAGTCCGACAAGCACCATTTTTCCTGGGCAGGCTTAAAACCTCTAAGCGGTTTACCAGTATTCATGTGCGGTCGGTTACAGCTCTGCGTGGAAACATGCAGCACAATCTATTTCTTCAAGTCCAGATGGGCGGGGGCCGACGTGAATCTTGCAGTCAACATTATTAAGAGGATAACAAGCAGTACACACCCTGATTTCACTGCCTGAACAGGGCTGAAAGTGTTAACGTCCCAGTAAAAAGCTATCAGGGATTTACACTAGCTTTCTTATTTCTGCTCCGAGACGGGTTCCAGCCATTTCGTACCAAGGTCATTTCGTACCATAGTCATGTCGTACCATTTTGGTAATTTCGTACCCGTTTTATTTTTCATTTTGGTCATTTCGTACCCATTTTGGTCATTTCGTACCCACTTTTGTCATTTCGTACCCACTTTTAATTTTTACTGGGAATCGTTTTTGGTCATTTTCGTACCCAGATATTCAAAAGTAGGTACATGTACATGTACGAATTGACTTTGGTGCGGTGAATTGTTTTGTGTGTGTGTGTGAATTCGGGTTTAACGTCGCTTTCAACAATTTTTCAGTCATATCACGACGGTGTCTGGTTGCGACAGGGAGCTCAATGCTCACGTTTATAGTGCTGCCTCACTGAAGTATCATGTCCCAGACACATTACATGATACCACACCCAGTCACATTATCCTGACACTGGATCGACCAGTCCTAGCTCTTCCCCGTAAACCTGAGTGCCAAGCGAGGAGCAGCTAGTACCATTTTTAACGACTTTGGTGTGAATTGTTTTAAAGCTGATTTTACAAGTAACGGGTAATTTTGGTGCGTAATGGCTTGGTTTAGAGTAAGAAGGGCTCTAGTTAAAAAGAAGATATTTGCTTTATTTAATTTAACAACTTATCAATTTATATCTATAACATGTTATTGAACGTACCTAGTACCGGGTAACAATTCAAACCAATTTTTACAATATCATGCAACACATTTTACAAGCAATTGGGGTAAAAGCCGGCCTCGGTAGCTCATCCGGATGCGCATCACAAGGAAGCGGGATCGATACCTGCCCGGATCGGCAACAACATTCTTTCGTGGAGATTGATCATGAAATCTTTTCTACGGTCATTCTCGTCCTGTCGCTGATTCAAGAAGGGCGGTTGTCAGTATCAGGCGAAAGAATGTGCACTGCTTACGTATAAGCCTGCCTAGGACATGTGTGGATAGATAAATCCACTGGCTCAAAATGACCTTAAAATGTTGACTGGGTCGACAAACTCCAATACAAACAACTATAATTTATGGCACTGCGAGTATGCGAGTATCTACTTGCATCATAGAACTTGCATCATAGTGCGTTCTACTGTCTACTTCTGTCAAGCATAGGATTTGAGTACCGTTTGAAACTGTTCCATGGAGTTCCCACAAACTTTTTTTTACATCAACACAGAACCTAATGTATACCCGTATTGATTCAAACATAGGTTTTGAGTCCTCGTTGGAGACTTACCAAAGAGTTCCCACAACATATGTTTTGGCCGCAATAAAACATGAAGTATATTTATGGAAATTCCACTTTTCTGTATACTACGTGAGGTTTACTTTAAGCGAGGTTTACATGTGTTCATCACATTAACTCGTTAAGTAATCAGATGCATATCATTACCATTGTCTGAGCACACAATAAAACAGCTGCTCGACAACAACCCCGCTTGAGTACTTTGAAGCGTACACCATTGAACAAGACTTCAGTCTTCTTTTTCCTGCTCTGTACTCGTCCATGCATAAGATACATGCATCGATCTTCATCCATCCATCCATCCATCCATCTGACCGCCAAAATAAAAAAGGCTTTGAAAATTGCCGTCCTATTGTGTGGCAAATTAGCAGTTTAGTTATCTAAACTACAACAGCGTAATTAAAGACGCGAAAAATTAACAACAAAACCATTTAATTGCAGACATTCTTGATATTATCCAATTTAACAGAGCCACTGTTGTGCGTCCGCCTGTCCATCTATAAAATCCAAAACATATCTATCTATCTAACTATCTATCTTTGTATACTACTTACGCCCTCACGGGCATTTTAGCAGGGTCTGAAGCTCGTGCTATGAAAAAGAAGCTATTGAATGGTTTGTGCGACAGCAAGTCCTTTTACACTTTCCTACTCAAAGTAGCCGTCCAACCATCAGTCCAAAACAACTCGTACATGTTATGTATGTACCAGGTACGATATTACCAAATGACTTGGGTACGAACTAACTATGCTAAAGTCATTTCGAACCCATTTGATCAATTCGTCCCCGGGTACGAAATTACCAGAACGGTTACTGACGAAATGACTTGGGTACGAAATGGTTGTTAGTGGGTACGAAATGGCCAAAAACAGGTACTGTCTGTCTGTCTACTGATACTGCGTCGGTCACATTTGACCATTACCGCAGGTGTACATTACATACACTCCTGGTTTTGCAGGATGACAGCCTTCACAGTAATCATGTAATTATTGTAGGGATCTTTAACCTGCACAGGGGATGGTTCTCCCTGCACAGTGGGCCTCCAAGTAACGTCCCGATCCGAAGGACGGTGCACTTTATGACATTCATCCCTGCAAATGATGCCAATGGAGCGTGTTCGGACACCGAAATTTTATCGCCGCTGCCGGGGACCGAACCCGGGACCTCTAGCATCAGAGGCAAGTGCACTGACCACTGAGCTATCACGCTCCAGTATCACGCTTTCTGTGGGGTTTGATCTATGTTTGCACTGATTTCCAAAGCCAAGTCCTGATTATACAGGGTACGAAATGGACCAAAATGGTACGAAATGACTAGGGTACGAAATGACCGGTTACCTTCAAGACCTCCCAGACATAGGTTGTGGGTACTCGTTAGAACCGCCCCAAGGCGGTTCTAACGAGCACTAACGAGCACTAACGAGCACCTGAAACCTAGTTTCTGAGTATAAATAAGTACAATTACCACGGGTTTAATCAGAAAATTAACCATTTTGGGGAGGTGAAAGAAGGCACTATGTCATAGTGGCGTGTTTTGCATACTGTAGCGATACTATACTTGCTCTTGAGACGTCAGAGTGCTGTATAATCAGGACTTGGCTTTGAAAATCAGTGCAAACATAGATCAAACCCCACAGAAAGGCACTAACTGTTTGTCCAAATACAGGAACTTAAGGGTAAAACGAAATAGCAGTGGGTCGATCGTCTCGGAATTATATCTTACTCACGAGAACATGTTAGTAGCCTCCGTGGTGTAGTGGTTACGCTACTCGCCCTGTAAACCAGGGGTCGCAGGATCGATCCCGAGCTTCACCAGACTTTCGGATGAGTCTTTAAACCGAGGTCCTGCCTCCGTATGACCTTAGCTGTTGGTGGGACGTAAAACTCAAACCTTCACAAGAACATGTTTTAGCGCACACGTATATTTATAAAAAAATAACAGTTTCGGAGATAAAAATACACAACGCAACAGTACACATGTTTTGAAAAAAAAATTGAATTGGACAAGAGTTGTAAATTACTGACACTATATATAGTGTTTTTATTCTTATATTTCGCCATACCAGGAAGATTCGAAATGAACCACAATTTTTACGCCGTTTTTCTGCTTATGTTAATGGGCAGCAAAAACTGCACCAAGCCGTCAACCTAAGTGTCAAAATAATGTATTTTTGTAATTTTGTCAAGTTTCTGTTGATTTCACCGAAGGCGTTATAAACAGCTAAACACACAACTTACGTCATGTATAGTAGTAGTCCCCATGACTCAGTCAGTATGAGAGGCTTCTTTGTCTTAATTCATCACGAAAACACGCCTATATTATTTTGTACCCATAAAACCCCACTTTTATACAGTAAAACTGGGCTTTACAGTGGTATACATTATCTTCCTTATTTCCGCCCAAAACATCGATTGTGTGTACTCGTTAGAACCGCCTCAGCAAGGCGGTTCTAACGAGTACCCACAATCTCTGTTTTGAGTAGAAATATGAAAACTTTCAGATTTTAATATCTGAAAATTTTCAATTTTTGGTGGTAAAATTTTCGATATATTTGAATGGCCGTAATGCGAGCACCCACATTCTATGTTTTATACGACTATTTGCAATCACTATTTTCAAGCCGGCCTTGGCAGCTTAGTCGGATGCGCGCCTCAATGGTGATCAGGAGGACGCGGGTTCGATACCTGCCGGGGTCGGCAACATTCTTTCGTAGAGATTGATCATGATATCTTTTCCGGTCATTCTCTCCCTTCTGCTGACTGAAGAAGGGCAGTTGTCAGTTTCTGGCGAAAGAATGTGCACTTTACTGGTTAACCGTTTACGTATAAGCCTGTCCAGGAATTGTGTGGATAGGTAAACTGACCGGCTCAAAATGACCTAAAATAGTGTTGACTGGGCGTTGAACTATAATTAAAAAAAAAACTATTTTCAAAACTGAAAACATAAATTATTTATATTATTCGTCTTGTACACCACACTTTTCTTCACAAAGCGAACCTTGTTGAATTCTCATTTAAGAAGCATGTTAATGTGATACCAAAGTACCATATTTTATATGGTTGATTTTTGGCGTTTAAGGACCCCCCATTCTACTATCAAGGTGATATCGAGCACCCGTACTTTTCCTGGGCATGCTTATGCATAAGCTGTGAACCAGTGCAGTGCACATTCTTTTGTCAGACACTGACAACTGTCCACGTTAAATAGTGAAAAAAGAAACTATTTCATTATCAATCTCCACGAAAAATGTTACCGCACGACAGACGCACCATCACGTAAATAAGCCTGTATAATTTGGCCCCATTGATCCCCACTTTTATAGAGTAAAAATGGAGTTTACGAGGGTAAAACTTATTTTTTCTTATTTCCGCTCTAAAATATGGATTGTGTCGGCCTCGGTAGCTCAGATGCGCGTCTGACAAGTGGTCAGGAGGACGCGGGTTCGATACCTGCCGGGGTCGGCAACATTCTTTTGTGGAGATTGGTCATGAAATCTTTTCTACGGTCATTCTCTCCCTTCCACTGATTTAAGAAGGGTAGTTGTCAGCTTCTGGCGAAAGAATGTGCACTGTACTGGTTAACCGCTTGCGTATAAGGCTGCCCAGGAAAAGTGTGATAGGAAAACTGACCGGCTCAAAAATCACCTATATAGTGTTGACTGGGCCGTTAAACTCCAATACAAACAAAACAAACAAACAATATAGACTGTGGGTACTCGTTAGAACCGTCTCGATGAGGGACTCGTTAATACCGTCTAGATGTGGCGGTTCTAACGAGTACCCACAACCTATATTTTGTGCAGAATTAAGAAAAATAGCACAATGTTTTATCTTAAAATTTTCTTTTTTTTTCAACGATAAAGTTTACAATGTATTTGTATAGGCGTATTTTCATAATGCAAGAACTGAAACTTGATCAGCACTCAGATATTCCAAGAACGAGAATGTCTAAGAAAAACTTATGACTATGTTCCTCTGGTTCGCTGGCAGACACATGACGCCTATACAACTTTGTATCAACATCGACTTTGATGCGATGTTGCACATACGCTGTGCGCCCGCTGGGTCTTTTGGTCTATCAAATAACCATCATTCACCAAGCTGTTGGTATAAGTGTCAAAGAGACATACATAGACCCCCAAAAAACAAAGGAGGCACATGTTTCAGAAAGCTTGCTTTGGATAGAAATTGGGCAATTTTTTTTTTTTTTTTTTTTTGGTTTGGGTTTTACGGCCCTTTCAAGATTATTTCACTAATATCGAGCCGATCGTTAATCAGAGGTGGGCGAAAACCGGAGTACCCGGAGAAAAAAACACCTGACCTTCCGTTGCAGAACTTGGCGTCTCACACGTGGCCCGAGCGAGGCTCGAACCTACGGCGGTGAGAGAACGGCCCCCGCCCATAGGGGTTTGAAGAAATATATGGGCTGCATGATGCTTCCACGCAGAGCTGAATCCGGCCCGCACACTTGTACTGGTAAACCGCTTAGAGGATCTAAGCCTGTCCAGGAACCGCGGTGCGAGGTGGACCGTCAATGCTAATAAACCCTATTGGTTTGATTGGGCGACAGGGCTTGAGATGTCATTTTATCTCAATGTCGGGTAAAAGTCCCACAAAATTGGAAGCAACGTCTCCAAAATGACCTTTATAGTGTTGACGGGGACGTTAAACCTCAAATCAAACAAACAAACGGCGGTGAGAGACCTAATGACTAAGAGTCAGCGCTCTTATCCACTAAGCCACGGAGGCCCGTAGAAATGGGGCAATACGATACAAAAACCATTTTAAAGTGAACTGAAACATATGGAAAACTGAACATCACAAAACACGCCTATATAATTTTGACCCTCTTTAACCCGTCTTTTATATAGTAAGGGTTAAACCTTATTTTTCTTTGAGCAGAAATAAGAAAAATATCACAATTTTTCATATTTAAAATTTCCTTTTTTTCGGCGATAAAAGTTACAATGTATTTGTATAGGCGTGTTTTCCCAATGAGTTGAAAAAGGACCATATCTCCCATAATAATCGGTGGATATTTTATGATTATATACCTGTGTATAGTAGTCGCAGACAAGATTGACTAGGCGGAGCTATCGCCTGAACCTGCCTTTGGAATGTTCTACTAACAAAAAGGTAAACCAAGTCACCCGATTATGTGAATTCAACTGTAACACAAACAACACAATGTGACGTATATGGCTATTTGGTCCGCTTGCAGAAAGAAAGGGAAAGGCACTCTACCGAATAGTCTAGTGGACTCAGCGAATTTGACATATATTGACAACACCTGAATAGCTCCGCCTAGTCAATCTTATCTGCGACTACTATATATAATATGAATCCAATCTACCAATCATTTCAAAAGATATTGAGCGGAAACGATTTTTCGTATGTAAAATAAGTTGAAAAAGGGCCATAACTCCCATAAAAAACCTGTGGATTTTATCCGAAATCAATTACTTGAACTATATATTATGATTTTACACCTGTGTATAAAATATGAATCCTATCTACCAATCATTTCAAAAGATATTGAGCGGAAACCATTTTCCATATGTAAGTTAGAAAAGAGCCATAACTCACACAATAACCGGTGGATTTTACCCGAAATCGAAATGGAACTATGATAATACACATGTGTATCAGATATGAATCCAATCTTATTATTTTTTCAAAAGATATTGAACGGAAACCATTTTATGGAAAAAAAAGTTGGAAAAGGGCCATAACTCTCATATTAGTGGATTTAACTCGAGATCGAACATGACCTATATTTTATGGTTATATGCCTATGTATAAAATTCGAATCTGTCAAAAGATAATGAACAGAACCATTTTTCGTACGTACAGGATACCATACCATAGTAAAATTCCTCTATAAAGACCACCTTTGGGACTGTTCAAAAGTGGTCTTTAAGACCACTTTTGAACAGTTTCAAAGGTGGTCTCTGACCAGAGGCCACTATGTGCTGAAAACACAGAGGAAGTATAACTGAAACTTTCTAAATAAGCTTTTTATACCAGAATTAGTCTCAATTTTTGGTGGTCTTAAATGCGGATTTTCACTGTAAATGCCCACCCCCTCCCCAATTGAAAATGGCGCGGGCATAACTACTAAAGAGTATAACCCCTTCAAACACTAGTTTCCTATAACATTTGTGCATGCGCACTGTACTGTTTAAACCTGTCCCGGCAAAAAGTGGTTAGGTAAATTAACCGGCCCCATATGACCTAAAGTGTTGAATGTGTCGTTAAACTGCAAAAATACAAATACATCGCATCAATTATTGACCTGACGTCATTTTTGTGTCTCCCTTGCCCAAAAATTTAAACTTTCACCAACTTTTAGAATAAATACGTACAAATAGGGGTATGTGGTTGATGTACACTAGAATATCTATTCTAAAATTAATTCTGTATTACACAGGACCCTCGTTATAAAGACAGTATTTGCTCCTCTATTATTGTGCCGTTATAAAGAATTTGCCGTTACAAAGAATCCAAGTTAGGAGTATGATAGGTAATAAAAGGCCTTTTCCCCATTATTACTCCTCGATGAGGCGATTCTTACAAATATCTATAACATTTGTTTCTTGGAGTATTAGATTACAAGACCCTTTCATGACTATGAACTCGATTTGTGCATTTCCAACCCGAGGGAAGCCCCCGCCGCTTGGAACCGTGGCTAAGCCTTTAGCTAAATAGTAGTTCCATTCAAATTTGAAGTTTGACACGTGGTGTACTCGTACTTTTCCATCCATTTTTGAAGTTTGACACGTGGTGTACTCGTACTTTTCCATCCATTTTTGAAGTTTGACACGTGGTGTACCCGTACTTTTCCTACCATTTTTGAAGTTTGACTAGTGGTGTACTCGTACTTTTCCATCCATTTTTGAAGTTTGACTCGTGGTGTACTCGTACTTTTCCATCCATTTTTGAAGTTTGACACGTGGTGTACCCGTACTTTTCCTACCATTTTTGAAGTTTGACACGTGGTGTACTCGTACTCTTCCACCCATTTTTGAAGTTTGACACGTGGTGCACTCGTACTCTTCATCCCATTTTTGAAGTTAGACACGTGGTGTACCCGTACTTTTCCTTCCATTTTTGAAGTTTGACACGTGGTGTACTCGTACTTTTCCACCCATTTTTGAAGTTTGACACGTGGTGTTCTCGTACTCTTCCACCCATTTTTGAAGTTTGACACGTGGTGCACTCGTACTCTTCCATCCATTTTTGAAGTTTGACACGTGGTGTACTCGTACTTTTCCACCCATTTTTTAAATTTGACACTAGGTGTACTCTTACTCTTCCACCCATTTTTGAAGTTTGACACGTGGTGTACTCGTACTTTTCCATCCATTTTTGAAGTTTGACACGTGGTGTCCTCGTACTCGTCGACCCATTTTTGAAGTTTGACAGATGAATCTTGTTTGTTGGTGATTTGAGGTTTATTGTGCCCGTCAACACTATATGGCCATTTTTAGACGTTACTCTCAATTTTATGGGACTTATACCCGACATTGAGAGGATAACAAAGAATGCACATCCTGATTTCAGTGCTTGGACAGAGCTGAAAAGGTTAACGTCCCAGTATAAAGCTATCATAGAGTTTACCAGGATTACAGTTTACATTAGTTTTCTTAATATTTCTGCCCCAAGACTTAGGTTGTGGGTACTTGTTAGAATCGCCTCAATGAGGCGATTCTAACGAGGACCTACAACCTAAATTCTGAGTATAAATAAGAAAAATTATCACGGTTTGGAGATACATGTATATGAAAGAATGGACTTTATCACAGGGGCGTGTTACCGTAATATAGCCAAGATATTCTTGCTCCTGAGACATCTAAGTGCGGTATAAAAAGGTTATCTGTCAAATCAGGACTATACAATGGAAAGCCAGCTAAGTCTCCTCTCATGCAACATGCTCTGAGACGATCGACCACTGCTCTGATTCTTTTATTACAGTCGGACTTCAATGGCTCGAACACCTTTGGGACCTCGAAAATCTGTTCGAGACAGGGGTAGTTCCCGCAACTGAGGGTTACTGGCAGGATGGCATAACGAGTTACTTTTGGACACATTTACGGTGTTCGGTAATGAAAATGTATGTTGTGTGTACTCATTAGAATCGCCTCATCGAGGCGATTCTAATGAGTACACACAGCATACATGTGCAAGATAAAAGACGAAAATCTCCTAAATTATCTCGCACCATGTCTTATGTAGAGGACTTCCCTGGGGGCTCAAGAACGGGTTCGACTCAGACATGGTAAACGAGCCATTTGTGTTCGAGCCATCGAAGTTCTACTGTATATATTTTTGGGTCAGTCTTACTCACAAGAACATGTTTCAGCACACGTGACACGGCCCCCGCCTATCGGGGCTTGAAGAAATAGATGGGCTGCAGAGCTGAAACCGACCCGCATACGAGTACTGGTAAACCGCTTAGAGCGGATCTAAGCCTGTCCTGGCAAAGCGATGCGAGTCGGAACATCCATGCTTATAAACCCTATTGGTTTCATTGGGCGACAGGGCTTGAGATGTCATTTCATCTCAGTGTCGGGTAAAAGTCCCACAAAATTGGAAGCAACGTCTCCAAACTGACCTTTACAGTGTTGACGGGGACGTTAAACCTCAAATCAAACAAACAAATCAGCACACATGATAAAATTTTAGGAGATAAAAAATACATATGTTTACAAAGTAAAAGTAACAGTACACATGTATTGAACAAAAACGGAATTTGGTAAAAAGGTTGTAGATTACTGACAGTATAGTGTTTTTTAGTCTTATATTTCACCATACCAGGAAGATTCGAATTGAACCACAATTTTTCTTCTTATGTTAATGGGCTGCAAAAACTGCACCAAGCCGTCAACCTAAGTGTCAAAATAATGTATTTTTGTAATTTTTGTCAAGTTTCTGTTGTTTTTCACCGAAGGCGTTATAAGCTAAACACACAACTTACGTCATGTATAGCAGTAGTCCCCATGACTCAGTATGAGAGGCTACTTTATCTGAATTCATCACGAAAACACGCCTATATTATTTTGCACCCATAAAACCCCACTTTTATACAGTAAAACTGGGGTTTACAGTGGTATACATTAACTTCCCTATTTCCACCCAAAATGTCGATTGTGTTTACTCGTTAGAACAGCCTCAGCAGGGCGGTTCTAACGTGTACCCACAATCTTTGTTTTGAGCAGAAATATGAAAACTTTCAGATTTTAAAATCTGAAAATTTACAATTTTTGGTGGTAAAAATTTCGATATGTTTGAATAGGCGTGTTTTCACAGTGCGAGCACCCACATTCTATGCTTTATTAGAGTGTTCACAAGCACTAGTTTCAAAATTGAAAACATAAGTTATATACAATGTATATTCATTCGCCATGTACATCCCACTTTTCTTCACAAAGTTCTCATTTAAGAGGCGCGTTAATGTGACATCAAAGTACCATATTTGGCGTTTAACGACCCATTCTTTTATCAAGGTGATGTCGCGCACCCGTACTTTTCCTGGACATGCTTATGCATACGCGGTTAACCAGTACCGTGCACATTCTTTTGTCAGACACTGACAACTGCCCACAATCAGCGAGAAAAGAAACTATTTCATGATCACTCTCATCGAAAAATGTTGCCGCCTGACTGACACACCGGCAAGAACGAGAGTGTCTAAGAAAAACGTAGGACCATATTTCTCTGGTTCTCTGGCAGACACATGACGTCTATGCAACTTTGTAGCAACATCGACGTTGATGCGATGTTGCACATACTTGGTTTGCCCGCTAGGTCTGTCGAATAATCTTCATTTACCCAGCTGTCATTCACCAAGCTGTTGGTATAGGTGCCAAAGAGACATACATAGACTCCAAACACAAAGGGAGGTAGATGTTTTAGAAAACGTGTCTTTGGACAGGAACTAAAAATATGTCAATACGACACAGATACCTCCACCCAGGGACCATCGTCACCATGGAAACTTGCATTTTGTTAAAAAAAAAAAATAAAGTTGAAAAAGGGCCATAATTCTCATAATGACTGGTGGCTTTAACCCAAACCGCACTTGACCTGTTTTGATTATTTACCTCTGTATAAAATATGAATCCAGTTTATTCATCTTTTCAAAAGATATCGAACTAAAATCTTTTTTCATATGGAGAAATTAAGTTAAAAAAGGACCTTAACTCCCATAACATTATGAAAACACGCCTTTACAAACACATTGTAAACTTTACCGCCGAAAAAAAAAAAAACAAAAAAAAAAAAAACACGAAAAGTTTAAGATGAAAAGTTGTGATATTTTTCTTATTTCTGCTCAAAATATAGGTTGTGGGTGCTCGTTAGTACCGCCTCATCGAGGCGGTTCTAACGAGTATTTTAGAGCAGAAATAAGAAAAATAACGTTTGCTCCTGTTTTGTTTGTTTGTTTGATTTGAGGTTTAACGTCCCCGCCAACACTGTAAAGGTCATTTTGGAGACGTTGCTTCCAATTTTGTGGGACTTTCACCAGTCATTGAGAGGTTTACCCCTGTAAACCCCAGTTTTACTGTATAAAAAGTGGGGTATTATCAACGAATTTTACGTTTAGTAGGACTTGAAATATCTTTTATGATGATTATGCACTTGTGTACAAAATATGAATCCAATCTACCTATCATTTTGGTCCCCAACCCCCCCGCCTTTGGGGCTTCGAGAAATAGATTGGGCTACATGATACTTCGACGCAGAGCTGAAATTGATCGCACACGAGTACTGGTAAACCGCCTAGAGGGTCTAAGCCTGCCGAGACGTAGTGGTGCGAGTCGGACCGTCCCTACATATAACCCATTGGGTTTGTTTGAGCTGCAGGTCTTGAGATGCCATTTCATCTCAATATCGGGTAAAAGTTCCACAAAATTGGAATCAAAGTCTCCTAAATGGCATGATCAGTGTTGACGGGGACGTAAAACCGCAATTCAAGCAAACAAAATCGTCATTCAAAAGATATTAAACAGAAACCATTTTAAAGTGAACGGAAATATATGGAAATTGAAGTTGAAAAAGGAGCCTAACTCCCATAATAATCAGTGGATTTTACACAAGTAGGACTTGACGTATATTTTATGATTATATACCGGTGTATATAATATGAATCTAATCTACCAATCATTTCAAAAGATAATGAGCGGAAACCATTTTTCGAATTTAAAAATTTAAGTTGAAAAAGGGCCATAACTCCCACAATAACCGGTGGATTTTACCCGAAATCAAACTTGAACTACATATTATGTTTATATACCTGTGTCTAAAATATGACTAGAATCTACCAATCATTTCAAAAGATATTGAGTGGAAACCATTTTCCAAAAGTTCAAAAAGGGCCATAACTCACATAATAACCGGTGGATTATACCCGAAATCGAAATGGAACTATGATAGTATACCTGTGTATAAAGATATGAATCCAATCTACTTACTAAGTCTTTTCAAAAGATATTGAACGGAAACCATTTTATGGAAAAAAGTTGGAAAAGGGTCATAACTCTCATAATAATTAGTGGATTTAACTCGAGATCGAACTTGTCCTATATTTTATGGTTATATGCCTGTGTGTAAAATTCGAATCTGTCAAAAGATAATGAACAGAACCATTTTTCGTACGTACAGGATACCATACTATAGTAAAATTCCTCTATTAAGACCACCTTTAGGACTGTTTGAAAGTGGTCTTTAAGACCACTTTTGAACAGTTTTAAAGGTGGTCTCCGACCAGAGGCCACTGTGTGCTGAAAACACATAGGAAGTATGACTGAAACTTTCAAAATAAGCTTTTTATAGCAGAATTAGTCTCAATTTTTGGTGGTCTAAATAGCGGAATTTCACTGCAAAGCCCCCCTCCCCAATCGAAAATGGCGCGGGCATAAGTACTTTAGAGTATAACCCCTTCAAACACTAGTTCCCTATAACATTAGTGCATGTGCACTGTACTGTTTAAACCTGTCCCGACAAAAAGTGGTTAGGTAAATTGACCGGCCCCGTATAACTTAAAGTCTTGACCCGGCCGTTAAACTTCAAACATACAAATACATCGCACCAATTATTGACCTGGCGTCACATTACGATAACACACACCGCTTAGAGGATCTAAGCCTGTCCAGGAACCGCGGTACGAGGCGGATCGTCCATGCTAATAAACCCTATTGGTTTCATTGGGCGACAGGGCTTGAGATGTCATTTCATCTCAATGTTGGGTAAAAGTCCCACAAAATTGGAAGCAACGTCTCCAAAATGACCTTTACAGTGTTGATGGGGATGTTAAACCTCAAATCAAACAAACAAAAAACGATAACACACCCGTGTGATATAGTGCATTTTTCAAACCTCAAAAAAGGTATTTTTTCTGATGAAAAGTTGTGATATTTTCCTTATTTCTGCTCCAAACATAGGTTTGGGTACTCGTTAGAACCGCCTCATTGAGGCGGTTCTAACAAGTACCCACAACTTATGCCTTGGAGCACAAATAAGGAAAATAATGTTTACCCCCGTAAACCCCAGTTTTCTCTATATAAAGTGGGGTTTAGGGGGGTCTTTATTTCATGGACTTGTTAACGTGATGTTTTTGTGTATCCCTTGCTCGAAAAATTTAAACTGTCACGTAATTTTAGAATAAATACCTACAAATAGGGACATTGCGGTTGATGTAGACTACAATATTTATTCTAAAAATAATTCTTTATTACAGAGGACTCTCGTTATAACGACAGTATTTGCTCCTCTATTATTGTGCCGTTATAAAGAATTTGCCCTTCCAAAGAATCCCAGTTAGTTTAGTTTATACTAATTTATTTTAGTTCGATTGCGATGAAAGCTTCAAGCTTATTGAATCGCTCTCGAACACCCATTCCGTATGTTTTCACGCGCGCGCGAGAGAGAGGCAATGGCTTTTACTCCCAGTTAGGAGTATGATAGGTAATAAAAGGCCTTCCCCCAATTATTACTCCACGAAACAAATGTTGTAGACATTTGTTAGAATCGCCTCGGCGAGGCGATTCTAACAAATATCTATAGCATCTGTTTCTTGGAGTATTAGATTACAAGACCCTTTCATGACTATGGACTCGATTTGTCGATTTCCAACCCGAGGGAAGCCCCCGCCGCTCGGAACCGAGGCTAAGCTTTTAGCTAAATAGTAATTCCATTCAAATTGCCGTTATAACGAGTTTTGCCGTTATAACGAATGCCGGTATGAAGAGGGTTGACTGTATTGTACTTGTAAAATTTCCCAAAGTCGGATAAAAAAAGTGTAAACCCTGATCACACTACCCCTTCAGCAGCAGTCTGATTGCGGTCAACACTGTTTACCTAGCCACGAATGTGCCTACCGTTCCCAAATGAAATTACGGTGTTGGCTAATTAATTAATTTATTTAATATTCCTTCCTTGACAGGCACAACCAGTTTTGAGTGACAGCTTTCTTCAGCCGTCAGGTTTGATGTTTATTGTAATATAAGGGCGAGAAAATGGTCCATTAATTACAACCATACCATTATTTATTGTTAGGTCAGCGTGTGATAGTACGAGTTTGGCCGAGGTGCAACATGGATGGCTCAATTACTTGATGATTTCGTACTTGAAAAGTACCCTTTCGAACTTAAAATGTACCCTTTCGAACTTGAGATGTACCCTTTCGTACTTGAAGTGTTGTACTTTCACAAGCATAAGCTTTTACAAAAAGCGTGAGTCTCCGCTTGTAGGAGCCCTAAACGTGCGACATCTCTAAGTGTCCGACAAACTCTAAGTTTTTCAGGAAGCTGTTGAAAACGGTGGGGAATTATCGATTATGACATATCAAATGAAAAATTCGCAAAATTTTCTTTTGTAAAATATTTAAAATTTAACATGAATTTTCTTGTCAGACACTTAGGGATGACCCAAGCTTCCCTAAATGTCCGCCATCCCTAAATGTCCGACAACATGAAAATTAAATAAGAAAATGATTTTTAACGATAAATAATCAATTATTATTAAATTATAAGACAAATTTACGTTAAACCTATGTTGAAAACGTTGACCTTCGGAAATAAGTATTTTAATAATTTATCCCTAAATGTCTGTCATCCCTAAATATCCACCAGCATCACAAGTAGCTTCTGATCGCTAATTACTAATTATGATTATATATACAGACAAAAAAATAAGCCTATGATGAAATATCTACCATCGGACCCCATGAGCAAATTTTGGTTTTCCCAATCCCATAGAGGCTCCATATGAAATTTGACTTCAATCGGCCCAACGGTTTCCGAGGAGAAGCAGTTCGAAAATTTTCACATTTTTCGCCTCGGCGAGGCTTTACTAAATGGAATGAAATATTTCGCAAGTTCATTGGTTAGATCTCATTGATATCTGCCAGTTTGCCAAAAATTGTTTAAATATTCCAAGCGGTTAAGTCCCTATCACCAATTTTCACAAACGGGTTACGGATTTTTCGCCTCGGCGAGGCTATACTAAATGGAATGTTATATTTCGCAAGTTCATTGGTTAGATCTCATTGATATCTATCAGTATGCCAAAAAATGTTTAAATATTCTAAGCGGTTAAGTCACTATCAACAATTTTCACAAACGGGTTACGGACGGACAGACCATATATGGCTTGGCGGCCATTTTGGTCATGTGACCTGGCCCCCATGAGCAAATTTTGGTTTCTTCCATCCCATAGAGGCTCCATATGAAATTTGACTTCAGTCGGCACAACGGTTTCCGCGGAGAAGCAGTTCGAAAATTTTCACATTTTTCGCCACGGCGAGGCTATACTAAATGGAATGTAATATCTCGCAAGTTCATTGGTTAGATCTCATTGATATCTATCAGTATGCCAAAAATTGTTTAATTATATCAAGCGGTTAAGTCACTATCACCAATTTTCACAAACGGGTTACAGAGGGACAGACAGACAGACCATATATGTTTTGGCGGCCATTTTGGTAATGTGACCTGGACCCCATGAGCAAATTTTGGTTTCCCCCATCCCATAGACGCTCCATATGAAATTTGACTTCAATCGGCCCAACGGTTTCCGAGGAAAAGCAGTTCGAAAATTTTCACATTTTTCGCCTCGGCGAGGCAATACTAAATGGAATGTATTATTTCGCAAGTTCATTGGTAAGATCTCGTTGATAAATATCAGTATGCCAAAAATTGTTTAAATATTCCAAGCGGTTAAGTCCTTATCACCAATTTTCACAAACGGGTTACGGATTTTTCGCCTCGGCGAGGCTATACTAAATGGAATGTAATTTTTCTCAAGTTCATTGGTTAGATCTCATTGATATCTATCAGTATGCCAAAAATTGTTTAAATATTCCAAGCGGTTAAGTCACTATCACCAATTTTCACAAACGGGGTACGGACGGACAGACAGACAAACCATATATGGCTTGGCGGCCATTTTGGTCATGTGACCTGAACCCCATAAGCAAATTTTGGTTTCCCCCATCCAATAGAGGCTCCATGTGAAATTTGACTTCAATCGGCCCAACGGTTTCCGAGGAGAAGCAGTTCGAAAATTGTCACATTTTTCGCCTCGGCGAGGCTATACTAAATGGAATGTAATATTTCGCAAGTTCATTGGTTAGATCTTATTGATATCTATCAGTATGCCAAAAATTGTTTAAATATTCCAAGCGGTTAAGTCACTATCACCAATTTTCACAAACGGGTTACGGACGGACAGACAGACTGACAGACTGACAGAATGACAGAATGGCAGACTGACAGAATGACAGACTGACAGAATGACACAGTGATTTTAGGGCACTCTTAGAAAATCGACTTCAGTCGGTCGCTTTTTCTGCGGGTCGTGCAATTTATACCCCTGTAATCCCAACTTTTCCCTTCATAAAGTTGAGTTTACAAGGGTATTCACTGCAAATTCATTAGGGAAACGTGCCCGTGTGAAACCATGGCGTCCAGCATGGTGTCAGAAATTACAAATTTTGGGTAAAATGATAACATTTTTCTTATTTCTGCATTCAACATAGATTGTGGGTGCTCGTTAGAACCGCCTCAATGAGGCCAAACATTTTATTCCTTTTCCTCAACGAGTTTAGTAAATTCAATAATACATGGGTACGAATGCAAGAATATATTTATCACATGACATTTAAAACTCATTTTATATTACGATTTTTTAACAAAAATGTCAATATTCCACCATTAGTTAAGAACGGCCTGCGTGTAACTTACGGGGTGTATCTAACTCATTTGCATATTTAATCCAACAGTGGATTATCGAATTTAGTACAATAGGGATCAACCATGGTTTCCATGCAGTAACATTCGCAGGGTCCCGAAGAAGCTGTTTGAACATGAGGCCGCCAGGCCGAATATTCAAATATCTTCCGAGGGATCCGGCAAATGTTAATGCAATGAAATAACCATGGATGATCATTGTTCTTGCATAACTTACGATTCCGACAGCAAATATTGACGAAAACGCCCAAAAAACTCCATATAAACTCCATATAAACTCTTTAAATGCGACCGGCGAACCATCATGGCGGTGTTTACAAGAATAGAATTAGAATAGAATAGAAAAGAATTTTATTAACTGCACAACTATACCCTATAAGGGTTAAAGGCAAGCAAATACAACATGACATAATACATTCTTCAATGATATGAAAATAATTTTATGATCATTTAGATCATGATAATAAATAAATAAATAAATAAAAATAATAAATAAAAAACAAATAAATAAATAAAAAAGCCTTGAGTCATAAGAGCCATGACATGCTGTGACATATTACATTCACTTACAAATAATCCAATTGTTTTCAAAATAGTTTGATGAATTGTTCTTTTTTAGATAGTGATGAATGATTATTTAGAACAGCCAATTTCTGAGACATTTTATTTCGCAGATCATTATACTTAGAGCAATCACAAAAGAAATGTATTTCGTCATCTAAAACATTACAAATATTATAAAGTCTGTCTCCCAGTCTTTGCCCTGAATATCTTCCCCTTTCAATTTTTAGATTATGTGCACTCATTCTGAAGGCTTTTAAAGCTTTTCGCTGTTTTCTGTCTGGTAGAATATCCAAATAATTTTCGAATTCAAATTTGTGCTTAAACAATTTATATGTCCTTAACTTATCCATTCCAACTTCAGAATTAATACTTTTCTTCCAAAATGAAATAAACCTTTCTTTCAACTTGGCTTTTATACATGAGGTACAATGAATGTACTATGATTATCCCATACATGTGAAAATCCCAAATCACTTAATACAGTTTTAATAAAACACAACCACAAGCTTTTCAATTCAGGGTTATTACATTGTTCCCAATATGCTGCAGATATAAGTGACTCGCTATCTGATTGTAATGTATGCAGCCAAAAATTAATACAACTGGTTAGAATGGAGATTAATAAAGGAAACTGACCTAGCTCACTAAAAACAGCAAAATTGGAAGCTTTTGAATGTACTCCTAAGACATATTTGGAAAATCTTGTAGAAATCTTATCAAAATCATTATGACCTTTAAATGACATTTCAAAACATTTCATCAACGGACTTCTTATGGTAACATGTTTTATACCCTGCCCAAATCTCACTATTATAAATGGCAATTGGTTTAATAAGTGAATCAAATATCCACAGAACTGCAGAATGCTTGATAGTACTGTGAAAATACCTTGCTTAATCGAAAACAATGCCTTACTAGCCTTTAAACTTAAATTCTTTTCTGCTGCCAAAAACTTGCCGTTGGCAGATATGTTGATTCCAAGATATTTATATTGGTTCAAATTTTCCAAAATTGTCTGACCAATGGTAAATATATATTGAGTTTTTGACATTCTCCCACTTTTTGAAAATACCATTACCTTAGACTTGTCTGCATTTACACAAAGACCCCATTTATTACAGAATACATTAATCTTAGTTATATTACACTGCAATTCATTCCCAGATGTTTAAAGTAGTAACAAACCATCTGCATAAAGCAAATGTCTAATCTTATGACCATTCAAAGTTGGAACACCAATGCCTAACAAATCATCACCTATGTCATTTATAAATATGTTAAACAGTAAAGGGGCTTAGAACACTACCTTGATGGAAGCCCTGAGTAATTTCAATATGTTCAGACACTGTATGCTTAGATTTAAGTTGAAGTGGAGGCAATGATCAGGAATCGATACAATTAACCCACAGCTCCCATCAGAGACACAAAAGGCAAAGAAACACACACATGAAACCACAGACCCTAATGGAAACAACAGTAGCGGAAACCCAAAAGGACAGTTACTTTCCCACAAAATTGCCAATAGGCTATCCAAAATAAAATAATATAAGCGACACAAACACCCAAAGACAAACCATAACAAAAATAAACCGCGACAGAAGAACCGCCTTGGAACGGTAAGCGGAAACGAATTCCACTGGGAGGCTTAAATCGATTTTACGTGGCCACAATCCTCGCCCTTACTTCCGTCGCGATTAAGACAAATAGTTTGTTCAGTCCGCATGAAGGCCTCCTAACTCATCAGTGCAACATCTCCGTGAACACAAAAATCAAACAACCACAGAGATGAAACAACGGTGAGGACTTGACAGCAAGAAACCACAGAAATGCTGGAGCAAAAGAAAACCAACAGTTAGACTCCGATGGGCCCGACCAGAGACAGAGCATCAGGTACCAACAAACATAAGCCATTACGTTTCAGAACCGTCATAGAATCTGAGGCCTGACCAACCGGCGTGCAATTAAAGAGGGAAGCAAAGTTGTCAACCTTGATTGGGTTAACTACCATGCATGCAGTCTGTCGAATAACATATATGTTGTACCCAATCTTTTTATATCGAAGAATGGTTTTACGAAATTGGGTGCTGAAGTCATTGCGGTTATATATATTTTTCTGAATTTATATACTAAGTCACCATAAAATTGGGGTTTCGGTAGACCTTGTTGCAGAAGAGATTTAAGTCCAATATTGAATTTTGAAATAAAATTAGAATGACGTCTATAAAATTTAGAAAAGGCTTTTCGTTGTTTATGGTACCGATAACCCTGATTAAGAAGTTTAGCCGTTAACAATTTATTACGAGTGTTGAAGTCAGTTACATGACTACACACTCTAGCAAATCGAATTAATTGCGACAAATAAACGCCATAGGATGGCGCACGAAGGATATCACTAAACAAAAAACGAAAATTTACAATCTCAAAATCAAAATCATCGCGTTTATCATAAATGTTGCAAGAAACAAACCCATCTACAATAGATAGATGTTAATCCAAAAACGGGGCCTCGGTATCAGAAGAATTTGCTTTATTCAACTGAAGTTCTGGGGGTAAATTTGACTGATCAAACCATCGAAATAGGTATTATCAATATTTAATAAATCATCTAAATATCTAGAAGTCGAGCTGAAAGCTTCAATGATTTCAGATTGGTTTTCAGCAGAAAGGGACATCATGAAGTCTCTCTCATAAGAGAACAAAAACAGATCAGCCACAAGTGGTGCGCAATTAGTACCCATCGGTATACCCACAACTTGTCTTAATAACTTAGTACCAAATCTTATGTAAATATTGTCAAGTAAAAGGTGACAGCTTCACACACTTTCTGACGTGACCATAAAATATAATTTTTATGCTCGTCACAAGTGAAAAAGTCATTTCTTGCATTACATGCACGATACAGGGAGTCTTCCCTATGAAATGTCCATTCATTTAAACCATTAAGTTTTTCTTTTATAAGATTATGAGGAAGTGTAGTGTAAAGGGTGGGAAAATCATAAGTAGACAGACTTGAAGCACGAAAACGCCTGGATTTCAATCTATTTAAAACTTCATTAGAATTTTTTATAGACCAAAACAGATTTCTACCTGATCTTTCGAAGACTTTGTCACAATATTCTATCACATGTTTTTGATGGCAGTAAAACATGAAGTTATAATTTAACCCTTGAATGCGAACTGTTATACATGGACTTTATAGCATTGTAGATTTTACCACTGATCCCAGCTTTCTGTAGTTAAAGCAATAATCCATCATATCATACGGTATCAAATGCCTTTCTTGCGGAGTTCATTCCTCCACGTGTAGGAGAAGTTTCCACCTTTTCACCTCGAAACGCTGATCACTACCTGACTATCAATGCTCATACTAGCTCCTATGCCAACTCCTTCCTCCCCTCAACTATCCAAACATGGAACGCCCACCCAAACTCAACCAAGAATGCGGAGTCGCTGGCATCGTTCAAACGACTGCTTACCCACAATACGCCAAAAATTCCCGAGTACTTCTTCAGCGGGGACAGAATGTCCCAGATTCTACACACACGTCTTCGAACAGAATGTAGTGCATTAAACAAGCACCTGTTCAGAAGAAATCTTGTTCCCAGTTCAAATTGTGCATGCGGCTAAGTGGAAAGTAATAACCACTTTCTGTTAGAGTGTGGACGTTTCCTTTTGATACATGCAGACATGTTAACCAAAATTCGTGAGCATATACCGCCTGACATTTATTTTACAACAAGGTTGCTATTGCAAGGTGACAGCAGCATTTCTGTCGAAAACAACATTCGCGTTTTTAAGGAAGTGCAGACTTTTATCTCAAAAACCAAGCGATTTGTTTTCTGATTTGTGCTTTCCTAGAACATGTAACCATGACAACTGGCACTGTTTCCAGTTTTTCCCATAACAGCTCTTATTCCCATTTAATCTTTCCATATTCACTAGACGATTAGGGAAGGTTTTTTATGCATATTGGGTCTTGACGAATCCTCTTCTTTCTATCTTTATTTCTCTTTTTGTGTTCTGAATCATTTCTATCGGCATTTTTTTTAGGTTTTTTAGGTTTATACTCTTGCGCATCTTGTATCTAGTCTCGTGAAGTCTTTTGATTTTTCATTATTATGTTCTTTTTATTCTTTTTCATTCTCAGTCGCACAAAAACTGTAAAATATTTTATGATAAGAATTTATACAACATGCCATCCGCACCTACTCATTCGCAACAGCGTTTCGCTTGCTTTCAAATCCTGTCATTGCAATTTGTACATGTACTGTTGAAACTTGCCTATTTATTTAAAATGAATAAATATTGTTTAAACCAAATGCCTTTCTCAGGTCAATGAAACAGGCAATTAACTTACTACCATTTTTTACATTTAAAACATATTTACCAATTAGTTCTTAGCACAAATATATGGTCAGATGTTCGATGGTTTTTCCGATAACCAGCCTGTTCTTGTTTTAAGAGAGCTCTGTTCTCTAAATCAGAACTAATTCTGTAACAGTGTTGTTAATTACATGACAGAATAACTTACTCATGCAACTACAAAGAGTAATACCTCTGAAATTGTTGGGGCCAAACTGATTTCCATTTTTGTGCACTGGAATAATAATTCCATTTTTCCAAGACTCGTGAAATTTACTGGTGTTTATAATCATATTAAAAGTTTGAATTATTGGTTTGCAAAGAAATGAAAGTGCTGATTTTATCATCTCATTTTTTAACAAATTATAAGCACTTGCTTTATTATTTTAAGCCTTTTTAATCAAGATTACTATTTTGATTTATCGTCTCAAAGATATTAAATTCATTTTTCACTAAATTCTGTCTACTTTTGTCAACTGGACTGAACTGAGTGTTTAATAATTTATTAAAATGATCAAACCATGCCTGGTGGTTTAATTGCTCTGCTTTGTCCGTGGGGGATGACTCTTTTTTCAATTCGTCAATTATTTTCCATGCATTTTGTGGATATTTCTCTATCGCATCATTTGGTATGTTCGTTAAGTTTTCTTTAAACTTTCTTCTTTTAAATTTAGTTAATCTTTTATATTCCTTAAACTTTAAAAAAAAACACGTTACGTAAGTAAGCATTATCAGTGTTTCTATTAAATGCATTCTTTGCTGCCTTCAATTCCCTTAGCAAACAATGGCAATCCTTGTCATACGATTTTTTGTTTAATTTGTGAGTTTGTTTCTTTTTTATTTTATATGTTTATTCTTGAACGTGTCATGTCCCCAGCAGAAACAATTACCTCTGATACAGCCTCAATTAAATTATCAACATTATAATCAGCTTGTCCAGTGATCATGTTAAGACTGTCTATTTTTTGTTGAATAGTTTGAGAGGAAAATACATCCTGGAATTTGACTTTAGAACGATCTGACCCTACAAGTCTATCTGGTGCTAAGCACTCCAAATTATCAGCTGAGCAAATATGCTCATCTTGGCATAACTGTGAACCTAACATCAACTTTGCAGTCAACATACAATGGTCAGAAAGGAAATTAAAATCTTGAACTTTCATGCATTGAATAAAATTTGATAGACTCGGATCTGCTGGCTATAAAGTAATCAAATGTAAAACTACCACGTGGCGTAAGGCAAGTAAACTGACCTTTCAAATCGCCCAATTTTCGACCGTTCAAAACATATAAATGATTATCAATACACTGTTCTATCAACCATCTGCCACTTAAGTTAACAACTGAATTATCCTGAGAAACCTGCGATAAAATCAAATCAAACGTATCATCATGAGGGACAGGTAAATATGAGTCAACTTCATTTTGTATTAAATCCAAATCATACCTGGCCTAGTGGTTAAGAGCGCTGACGCTTAACCATTAGGTCTCTCACCGCTGTGGTTCGATCCTCGCTTTGGTCACATGTGAGTCGCCAAGTTCTGCAACGGAAGGTCAGGTGGTTTTTCTCCGGGTACTCCGGTTTTCGCCCACCTCTGATTAACGATCGGCTCGATATGAGTGAAATAGTCTTGAAAGGGCCGTAAAACCAAAACTAAAAAAAAAAAAAAAATCTATTCATTCTTGCATTTAGGTCACCAGAAATAAGTATTTTGCCTTTACAAGCAAACTATTATATTTACTTTTGTACTTTTGGCACTACGTCTTTATTGTTGACTTTTCCATAAGTAGAATTTAACGGTGGTAAATATACAAAAGCTAAAAAGAGACCATTCTTCAGTGATGTGAATTCTTTTAGCATTCGAACCCAAACTATATCGCTGTCAGAGACAGGGTCAAATTTAAACATATGTCGCAAAGAAGAATTTTAAAGAACTGCTATTCCACCAGAAGGTTGACGAGCATTTTGGTGTTTCGGCCTATACTTACGAAAGACATACTATCCAGGAAGGCTTATATCTACAGACTTATCGGCATGTGTTTCTAAAAGGCCAATTAAATCCGAAGATTTTAGACTATCAATAACTTCAGGATTATCCAGTTTGTTAAATTTTAACCCATGACTCTTATGCTAAAGACCATTTATGTTTCAGGAAGTAATGGGAAATAACTGATTTGAGAGCCGTCCTTTCATTCGGAACTTAGGTGCATAAGTTTCTATTTGAAGACTAGAGTGATTAGAAAGATCAGTCATTTGAATCCAAGAGAATGCAAAAAAAAAACACAAAAAACAACTCATAATCTGTCCAATGACGTTGTTACGCAGTAACCATCTGACGTCATCATAGAACTCTAAAACGCTACGTTCAGGGCGATAACGTTACGTCGCTCAACGTAACGTAAACAAAGCAAGGCCAGTCTTATGACATCAAAAGCTCAAAATCCATGTCCAAACAGCACGCGAATTTCATGATTTGAACATGGTTTTTGCTGTTTGATCTCGGCTTTCGTTCCATTTGACAATGGCTTCAAACAGCCATGTGCATAGACATTTATGCAAGATGATAACTGTAATTACTAATTTGTGCAAAACAAAACATACCTATTAATCGATTAATTGATTATGCAATAAAATATGTAAGACTTTCGAATGATTTATTTGGTCAGTTGTTTCAATCGACCCAAAGTTACTTTCCCATTTCCATTTGACCGAGAAAACGAAGATTTCTATGGCTTGTTTCAATACCTGTTTTAGTCATGAGGGCAAAATTGCACCCTTATCGTGCCATTCACTCGTAAGATATCGAACGTCAAGCATGGCTAGCGATGCAAAAGCAAGCATTTCGTCAAAAATTGAGTACTGTGTTGTAATTCAGTATGTCTTCTGCACCATCGTATGGACAAGTTAAATTCTGGGTTAGGAAATTAAAACGCGGTAGAAAGTCTTTAGAAGACGAGACCAGATCTAGACGCCCATCAGATGCTACCGATGAAGACATGTGTAACAAAGTACGGGATCTGGTGTACTCTGATAGGCCAATTAAGTGGAAGAAATAGCGAATGCTTTTCACACTTCACATGGAAGCGTTTCATCGCTTAGGTATGCGCAAGCTAAAAGCCCGTTGGGTACCAAAATCCCTTAGCGGCGAGCAAATGGCAACCAGAGTATCCGTATGCAGCGCATTGTTGTGCGGCACATTGTTAAAGAGGTTCAGGTAAAAGGAATATGATTTTCTTTCACGTTTAGTGAGTGTAGATGAGACCCAGGTCCATTATTATGAGCCAGAGAATAAAACTCAAAGTCGCCAGTGGGTAGGACCGGAGTCTCCGGGGGCCAAAGAAATTCAAACCGCAACCTTCTGCTGGCAAGATGATGGCAACTGTATTTTGGACGCACACGCGTTATTATTTTGGACTTTCTAGCACAGAAAAGTACAAAAACAGGTGAGGTGAAAAAACCGACTGAGAACTGCGATCCGTGAAAAACGCCGAGGTAAACTCTCCGAAGGGATTCTGCTCCAACAGGACAATGTAAGAGTCCACACTTGCAAAATGGCAATGGATGCTGTTGAGCGAAATGGATACGAGGTAAAACCGCACCCCGTCTATTCTCCGGACTTAAAGTGGTCGCAGATAAGGTTGACTTGGCACAGCTATTCAGGTCCTGTCAATATATATGTCAAATCAGCTGAGTCCACAAGAAGATTTGGTAGAGTGCCTTTCGCCGTAACAAATGACCGTATAAGCAACAGATTTGGTTGTGTCATAGTTGAATTCACACAATCGGGTGACTTGGTTTACCATTATGTTAATAGAACATTCCATTGGTAGATATCAACGATAGCTCCACCTAGTCAATTTTACCTATGACTCCTCTAGCTCCTAGTGAGTAAGTTTTAGTTTTACGTCCCACCAACAGCTAAGGTCATACGGAGACGGGACCTCGGTTTAAAGACTCATCCGAAAGTCTGGAGAAGTCCGGGATCGATCCTGCGATCCCTGGTTTACAAGGCGAGTAGCATAACCGATGCGCCACAGGGCCTTCTCTAGCTCCTAGTGACTAACTTGAAAAAGGATATCCGTTGACGTCATTTCCGGTCCAACGAAGAAGTCGTGGCGGCAGTTGAGAAGTGGGTCGGAGACAAGGGCCCTAGCTACTTCAACCGCCCCCGCCCATAGGGGCTTAAAGAAATAAATGGGTTGCATGATGCTTCCACGCAGAGCTGATTCAGGCCCGCATACTAGTACTAGTAAACCGCTTAGAGGATCTAAACCTGTCCAGGAACCGCGGTGCAAGGCGGACCGTCCATGCTAATAAACCCTATTGGTTTCATTGGGCGACAGGGCTTGAGATGTCATTTCATCTCAGTGTCGGGTAAAAGTCCCACAAAATTGGAAGCAATGTCTCCAAAATGACCTTTACAGTGTTGACGGGGACGTTAAACCTCAAATCAAACAAAAACTGGCTACTTCAATTCTGGGTTGATGGCACTTGCACAACGTTGATCCAATTATATAATTCAAGAGGATATTTACACCGAAAAAGAAGAGATCGATCTCACCCACAAATAAGTATGGCTGCTTTTTAAGGACTCGCCCTCGTATCAACAGACCGTCCCAAGTGTAACCTGCTGCTTGATGAGTTTCCAGCCGTTTCTGATACAGTGAAAGCAGTAAAGTTCCGGCTCCAGGACCTGCATAGATCTACTCCAGTTGCAGAGAATCTGACAGTGATTTTCGCAATATATGATGAAAGAAACCACCACTAAAGAGTCCAAAATGCATAAAAATATCCACCTGTTCAAACGGAAAGAGAGCCCTCAAATCTATATGAATCATGCGGGCATCTCTTTACAAGTTGGCTAATGTTCCCATGCTGGTAAGAAAAAGGACAGCAGTAAAAAGCAATATAAGGACACCCTTAAAGCCGCCCTCCTGGACTTTTACATACCAACAGAGCCATGGTAACAAATGCACAGCACGGAGCAACTGGCGAGGCCTCATCAGAAGGGGTGTTGGTGAATATGAGGCAAACAGAATCAACGAAGCTAGGCAGAAATATGCTGAGTGCAAAGCAAGAGCTGAGGCATTTCAAACAGTTTTATTCCATTGACCTCTTGCTTCATATGCAACCAACGGTTTAGAGCTAATAGTTGTCTCATCAGCCATCTTAGAACACACAAAATTACAAAAACACGCGTATACAAATACATTGTCAATTTTTCAGCCAAAAATGGAAATTTTAAGATGAAAAATTGTGATTTTTTTCTTATTTCTGCTCAAAACATAGATTCCGGGGACTCGATAGAACCGCATCGACGAGGCGGTTCTATCGACTACCCACAATCAATGCTTTTAAGCAGATATAAGGAAATACTTTTTACCCCTGTAAACCCCAGTTTTACCATATAAAAGTGGGGTTTAAGGGGGTCAAAATTATATTGGCGTCTTTTCGTGATGTAATAGTTGTCTCATCAGCCATCTTAGAACACACAAACAGAAGATTTTCACGCGTTTGATTAAGGTTGGTTTGTTTTGTTTGATTTGAGGTTTAACGTCCCCGTCAACACTGTTAAGGTCATTTTGGAGCCGTTGCTTCCAATTTTGTGGGACTTTTACCCGACATTGAGATGAAATGACATCTAAAGTCCTGTCGCCCAATGAAACCAATAGGGTTTATTAGCATGGACGGTCCGCCTCGCACCGCGGTTCCTGGACAAGCTTAGATCCTCTAAGCGGTTTACCAGTACTAGTGTGCGGGCCGGATTCAGTTGTGCGTGGAAGCATCATGCAGCCCATATATTTCTTCACGCCCCTATGGGCGGGGGCCGATTAAGGTTGGTCATTGTCAGTAATGACAGACGAACTATTATTACATGTGTTGCAAAATCAGACAATTTCTAATACAATGCACTACATCCATCATGAATTGAATATTAGAAATTGTCTCGATTTGAGTTATTGCATCCCGCTAAACGAAATACAAATTATTACATGACGCTTGTAATTGGGTCAGAGCATGACTAAACGAACCAAAATACCTGTAGCGACCACAGATCAGCCTGCTTATCATGCCACTTGTCTGGCAAGAACCATCACCTGTTGTTCTTTGGCTCACGAAGCTCGGTTGAACAGCGGAGACTCAGATCAGACTGCGCATGCGCAGTCTGATCTGAGTCTCCGCTGGCCGCACACGTTTGTTATACACAGGCTAAAGCATGCATATGTTTTTATCAAAAATGATTATGTATTACTTTAATGATTTAAGGACATGAGAAGCTCCATACATCATGGACAAGCCCAATTGATCAAACCATATGTTACATGATAAGCCCTTTTAATTAACACCTTTTTGTACTGAATGGAATCTTTTTGCTCGGAAGCCGATAATGCCCGACTTCAGACCAGTACCATTTATCTTCCAAAACGCCGACAATGCCCGATTTCTGACTAGTGCCATTTATCTTCTAAAGCGCCGATAATGCCCGACTTCAGACCAGTACCATTTATCTTCTGAAACGCCGACAATGCCCGATTTCTGACTAGTGCCATTTATCTTTTCAGAAGCCGATAATGCCCGACTTCAGACCAGTACCATTTATCTTCTAAAACGCCGACAATGCCCGATTTCTGACAAGTGTCATTTATCTTTTCAGAAGCCGATAATGCCCGACTTCAGACGAGTACCAATTATCTTCTAAAACGCCGACAATGCACGATTTCTGACCAGTGTAATTTATCTTTTCAGAAGCCGATAATGCCCGACTTCAGACGAGTACTATTTATCTTCTAAATCGCCGACAATGCCCGATGTCTGACCAGTATCATTTATCTTTTCAGAAGCCGACAATGCCCGGCTTCCGATCATTACGATTTAACTCCTCAGAACCCGAATTCCGACCAGTACCACTTACTTCATCAGAAGACGACAATGTCCGACTTCCGACTAGTACCATATATCTTCTCAGAAACCGACCATTCCCGACTGCCAAACAGTATCATTTATTTCCTCAGAAGCCGATAATGACTACCATCTACAATGTATCTTCTCAGAAGCCGACAATGCCCGTCTTCCAACCAGTAGCATTTATCAAACCAGAAGCTGACAATCCTTTACTAGTTATCTCCTCAAACTCGCCCCCGCCAAATGTGGCTTGAAGAAATAGATTGGGCTTCATGATGCTTCCTCGCAGAGCTGAAACTGAACCCACATGTGTACTGGTAAACAACTTAGAAGGACTTAGCCTGCCCAGGCAGAATGGAGTGAGTTAGACCGTCAAATGCCTATAAGCCTTTTGGTTTCATGAGGCGACAGGGCTTGAGATGCCATTTCATCTCAATGTCGGGTAAAAATCCCACAGACTTGGAAGCAATGTCTCCCAAATGGCCTAAATGGTGTTGACGGGGCCGTTAAACCCCAATTCTAACATTAGCAAATGGTTAAATTCAGTGATATATTGAGTGACAAATAACAAGGCGAAAAAGCGTGACTCGAAGAGCCGCCGTTTTATGACGTTTTGCGATTTTATCGATCGTTTCCTTGACGTTAGACGGAGTAAAGTCTTTTTCACGCATTAAGTACGTTACAAAAACATGTAAGCTGCATGTGTTACAGTCAAACATGTTGGCGGGATTTCTTCAAACAATGGCGGACTGTTGAGAGAATATGAAGGAAACAAAAGCATTAAGTCGACTTTCAGCATGTTGTAATCGAAATAGGTCAGCTCTATTGCGTGATTTGTTGAGTAATATATCACTGTTTGTCGGTCATATGTAAGTAGATCACGCGCTCGTGATTTCATCTACCTTACAACTGACATCCAAACAGTGATGTATTACTCAACAAATCACTGCTAGAGCTGATCTATTTCTTAATTCAAACTAACAAAGTCTCTTCCACAACGTGATAGGTTAAGGGCATAACACACATATACTTTCATATACAGTAAAATTCCTACATTAAGACCAGCTTTGGAAATGTTCAAACGTGGTCTTTAAGACCACTATTGAACAGTCCCATAATGTGGTCTGTTATTGGGAGACACAGGGTGTAGAAAACACATAGAAAGAGCAACTATCGCCCCCGCCCATAGGGGCTTGAAGAAATATATGGGCTGCATGATGCTTCCACGCAGAGCTGAATCCGGCCCGCACACTAGTACTGGTAAACCGTTTAGAGGATCTAAGCCTGTCCAGGAACCGCGGTGCGAGGTGGGCCGTCCATTCTAATAAACCCTATTGGTTTCATTGGGAGACAGGGCTTGAGATGTCATTTCATCTCAATGTCGGGTAAAAGTCCCACAAAATTGGAAGCAACGTCTCCAAAATGAACTTTACAGTGTTGATGGGGACGTTAAACCTCAAATCAAACAAACAAAAAAAGAAAGAATAACTGCATAGCCTTCTCAATAAGCTTTAAACAGCAGATTTAGTCTTAATTTTAGGTGGTCTTAATAGCGGATCTTTACTGTACTTTCATAGTGGTTGTCCCTGATTAGGCATATAATGGTAATAAATTCAACATTCGCTCTTTCTCGCCACCCATTTTATGCGGCCCACCCCAAATTGTCATTTGCAACGCTGCAGGTCCACATTACGAAAAAAACGCCTATACAAATACATTGCAAACTTAACCGCCGAAAAAAAAGGGGAATTTTAAGATAAAAAATTGTTATATTGTTCGTGTTTCTACTTAAAATATAGATTGTGGGTACCCGTTAGAACCGCCTCATCTCTATATATTAGAGCAGAAATTAGAAAAATAGGGTTTACCCATGCAAACCCCAGCTTTACTATATAAAAGTGGGGTTCAAGGAGGTCAAAAGTTTTCGTGATGATTGCAGGCCCAGATCAGACGTCGTGGTACGCGGCGTCTGATCAGGATGTACAGTGTTTGCCAAAACTTTAGCCAATTTCAAAATAAAATTGAAGATAACACAACCTAAATTTCGGTACTTGTTAGAACCGCCTCATTGAGGATGGATTAGTGACCCGGTGCAATGTTTCTTTTATTGTTTCATCCATCAACTTTATTTATATTCATTCATTCATTCATTCATTCATTCTCATTACGATAACACATCCATGCTATATTATGGTGCATTTCAAATACTGTAGCCATTCATTCATTAGTCATTCATTCATTCATTCATCGGATGTAAACTGTAGGAGGAGTTATCCGGAAACGAAAAGTTTACAGACGGACGGACGGACGGACGGACGCCGGGGGCATATCATAATACGACCGTTTTTCAAACAGACGTATAAAAAGCCCGTGTAAAGACACCACTTTACCCTTATCCCGCTGAATATTTATTTAGCCACACCCTTTTCTAACTTTGAGCCAATCAGATTACCAGTGTAGCGGGCCTCCGTTGCCTAGTGGATAAGAGCGCTGACTCTAAATCATTTGGTCTCTCACCGCTGTGGGTTCTAGCCTGGCTCGGGTTATATGTGAAACGAGCCAAGTTCTGCAACGGGAAGTCAGGTGGTTTTACTCCGGGTACTCCGATCTTTCGCCCACCTCTGATTAAAGATCGGCTCGATATGAGTGAAATAATATTGGAAGGGCCGTAAAACCAAAACCAAAAAAAAAAAAAAAAAAAAAAAAAAAAAAAGTGTTGATTCTGATCAGATGACTTCTTCAGAAGCCATGTGGTCTGTATCTACACTATTTGCAAAGGTAGAACGTGTCGTGACAAGAGGAAAAGAAAGGGTTACTAGGGGTATGTATAATTTTTCATTTTCTGCTCCAAGACATAGATTGTTGGTACTCATTAGAACGGTTCTTAAGAGCACTCATAACCTAAGTTTGGAGCAAAAGAAAGGAAAACATCACACTTTTCACTGGAAAAAATGATCAGTTTGGAAGTTTCGATATATATGAATGAATGAACTATGGTTGGTTACAGGGTCCGTTGAAAGAAAACACACACAACACACTTCATACTCAGGAAAAAAGGTTAACATTTTATCTTCTTCATCACGACAACACGCCTATATAATTCTGACCCCCTTGAACCCCACTTCTATGTAGTAAAACTTGGGTTTACAGGGGTTAATCTTATTGTTCTTATTTCTGCTCTAAAATATAGACTGTGGATACTCGTTAGAACTGCCTCGATGAGGCGGTTCTAACGTGTACCCTGCCTCGATTAGGCGGTTCTAACGTGTACCCACAATATACATTTTGAGCAGAAATTCGAAAAATATCTCAGTTTTTGGTTTTAAAAGTTTCGTTTTTTTTTTTTTTTTGTTGTTGTTTTTTTCGGCGGTTAGATTTACAATGTATTTGTAAAGGCGTGTTTTCGTATTAATGTAGATCGCAACATGGGGTGTAGGTACATGTACTTATAAGAACCGCCTCAATGAGGCTAGTCTACCACGACTCCTCAATCTATATTAAGTAGTTTGAGCCGTTTCTGACAGGAAACGGAAATCTACGTATGTTCGTCTTGCCAGACCCAAAAGAATAATGGGGGAAATAACTGCACTTTCTTAATTTAACTCGTATATGCCGATTATTCCCAGAATAGACATTTACCACAGGTGGAGACATAAATCAGCAGAACACGGCGACTGATCAGGGTCTGCACTGTTTGATAAAATATGTGAAGACAAAAGTAGGGAATGGGCCTGACAAAATGAATTAAGTGGTTATACAAAGAGCGATGATTTTCAGTTGGGAAAGTAAAATAATGTATGATTTTGTTTTGAGGGTTAACGTGACATAACGTCCCCGTCAACACTGTATAGGTCATTTTGGAGACGCTGCTTCCAATACCCGACACTGAGATGAAATAACATCTCAAGCTCTGTCGCCCAATGAAACCTATAGGGTTTATAAGCATAGACGGTCAGACTCGCACCGCTTTGCCTGGGCAGGCTTAGATCCTCTAAGAGGTTAACCAGTACTCGTGTGCGGGTTGGTTTCAGCTCTGCGTGGAAGCATCATGCAGCCCATATCATTATGAAAACACGCCTATACAAATGCACTGTAAATTTTACCGCCGAATAAATGAAAAAATTGGAGGCGAAAAATTGTGATATTTTTCTTATTTCTGCTAAAAATTATAGATTGTGGGTACACGTTAGAACCACCTCATTGAGGCGGTTCTAACAAGTACCCACAATCTATATTTTAGAGCAGAAATAAGAAAAACAATGTTTACCCCTGTAAACCCCAGTTTTACTTTATAAAAGTGGGGTTAAAGGTGGTCAGAATTGGTGTGTTTTCGTGATGTATTTCTTCAAGCCACGATAGGCGGGGGCCAAAAATGTATGAGCATTTGCATGTAGACACTTTAGTATTTACAAAGTGATGACGTAGATGCTTATACTGACCCAGTTGTTCAAAGCGTTGTTAGCTTAACGAGCTTGTTAGTGGTCAAAAAGTTAACTCAGTGCAGTTGGAAGTTTTCAGCTTTTACTGAAAAAATGAGTAGCTTTAGCAATACTCACAAACTTTTTCAGCAAACGTATTACTATACTTGCCATTTTCTATAATAATGTTTTGACGAACGAAACGTTAACTAACGACGTCGTTAGTGTAGAACACCTGCGGCCAGTTGTTCAAAACAAACAACGTCGTTAGTCAATATATCGTAAAAACTTTGATCTTTTATTATGGCAAATGTGCTAATATTTTTGCTGGAAAAAGTGAGCAGCTCTCTCTTTTTTTCAGCAAAATTAACACTATATTTGATCTTGTACTTGCAAAAAACAGTTAACAGTTAGACCACTAACGACCTCGTTAAGCTAACTTTGAACAACTGGCCCCTGACCACTGATTTGTTACTGGTCGCATCTTTGGATCTATTGATAGGTGTCCTGTTTTATTTAAGATGGTCTTCCTAAATACAGTGAAATTCCGCTATTAAGACCACTTTCCAGACTTCTAAAAATTGGTCTTATTAGCGGGGTGGTCCTAATAATGGAATCGGTGAATAAAATATTGTTGGCAAGACTGATTAAAATTTTTATTCTACAGTATGTGTATTGTGCCTATTTTATTGCTTCGTGCTGGAAGGTTTTTAGTAAGTCTGTCTTGTCTTTAACTGTACTGATTCTCAGTTTAACTTACAGTTATATTTTCCTTATTTATTATAGGTACTATTACACCAATAAAAATACATTAATGATAACAGTATGAACTTAATGTTGCTTTATATCATATTCATTTTTTCCATAATTATCTTCTTAAATATCTGAAGAAAATAGAGCTGCACATTACCAAAATTATTAACCCTTATCCTGCTGAATATTCAGTTTAGCCACACCCATTTCTGACTTTGAACAAATCAGATTACTTGATGTAATGTATTTCTACAAAGCCATAAACTTTATGTCAAACAGTGTAGATCCTGATCAGATGGCTTGATCTACAGTGTTTCCAAAGATAGGGGCTGTCCTGAACAGCATGATGAGAGTTAAAACTATTTATTCAATTAGCCTTGACAGTGATTTTGTTAAAACAACACACAGGTTAGTACAGGTAAACTGCTGTTTTTCACACCTTTAAGGATATGTGTGAACTGTAAACTGCTCATTACCAAGAGGTGTTGTAATCGATAAATTTATACCTGACCAGTGGACTGAGAAAAACAAATCAACTTGACATGACCAAAAAGTGGTCTCAATAGCGAACAGCAATGACAGATTTGGTCTTTTGAAAGTGGTCTTAATACTGAATAGCGGGGTGGTCTCTTTATCGGAATAAATAGCAATTAATTATATAGGAAATATTTTGGGTCTGGCAAAAACCGGTCTTAATAGCGGAGTGGTCCTTATATAGGGGTGGTCTTTAAGTGGAATTCTACTGTATACTCAAGCCCCCCACCCACACCCCCCCCCCCCCCCCCTTGCATGAAGAGCAATTGAAATAAAATGTGCCCAGGATAAGTAACAAATATTGCCGCCCACATGTGTAATCAAGAAAAAGGTTGGTTGGTCGGTCGGTCAGTCGGTTGGCTGGTTTGGAGTTGGACGGCCCAGTTAACTCCATAAAGGTCATAATTAATGGACCTGTTTGTGTACTTTACAGCACATTTCCTGAGCGTGGTTTACATCACACTCTACTCACGCAGAATACATCATACGAAACTTTGGATCAACTGGTATCGTTATACCCCCGGGAAAACTTGAAGCAGGTTCCTTGGATGCGCAGACTGACCTGAGTCTTCGCGGGGCACACGTCTGAAGACATATTTTCGTTTATTGCGATCATAAATGAATTATGTATTCTGGCTTCGGTAACTTTTTTTTGTTTGATTTGATGTTAAACGTCCCCGTCAACACTATATAGGTCATTTTGGAGACGTTTCTTCCAATTGTGTGGGACTTTTACCCGACATTGAGAGGAAATGACATCTCAAGCCCTATCGCCCAATGAAACCAAAAGGGTTTATATGCATGTACGGTCCGACTCGCACCGCTTTGCCTGGCCAAGCTTAGATCCTCTTATCGGTTTACCAGTACTCGTGTGCAGTCGGATTCAGCTCTGCGTGGAAGCATCATGCAGCCCATTGATTTCTTCAAGCCCCGATGGGCGGGGGCCTAGGCTTCGATATCGCATCACGAATACAAGCCTATAACCCCCACTTTTATATAGTAAAACTGTGGTTTACATTATGTTCTTATTTCTGTTCAAAAACACAGATTGTGGATACTCGTTAGAACCGCCTCGCCAAGACGGTTCTAACGAGTTCCCATCCATGCTTTGAAAAGAAATATGAAAAATAGCAGAATTTTTATCTGAAATTTGTCAGTTTTTTTTGTGGTAAAATTTTCAAACAGGCTATTTGACTAGGCGTGACGGTGAACAAAATGACGGGAAATAACCACGACTAACATATCGTGGAAAATAACCAAGATTACTCGGCTTGCCTGAAGCTAAGCAGCAGAGATCATTCCCTTATTTTCTGCCAAGCCAATCTACTCCGAAAACTTCGATCTAACTAGTACTTCGATTTAATTTTTGGAGTGTTTGTTCTGCAAACATAAATCAAGATCTATTTCGTTATTGAGAGTGAGTGTGGAAAAGTGTAAAATAATTCAATGGTGGTGGCGGGGCTGATACACTTCACAGTCAATCAAACAAATTCCATTATTGACCTGTGTCGCAATAATTACGTACATGTGCTTGGCGTGCATTTGTGCATGCATACGTGTGTGCATGCGTGTGCGTGTTTGCATCTGAAAGAATTCTTGTTAAGGGAATAGCGCAGACAACACGGTTTCATCGGAAATTAAGTCAAGGGCGGAAAAGATTTGTTTCCCTTGTCATAGGTAATAGTAACGGTGAGATATTGGAATGCACCAATGGCGAAAACGTCAGGTGCAAGACACATTAATGTGGAAGTCCATGCAATGAGCAGTCCTCTAATCTCAGTTTATATAGAGAAAAGTAGGGTTAACGGGTGGGTTCATTATTTTCCTAATTTTTGCCTAAACAACATAGAATGTGGGTACTCGTTAGAACCGAGTATCAACAATCTATATTTGGACAAGACATTAGAAAAATATCGAATATTGTATGAACAAGAGCACTACAAGCGAATAAACATGTCGTCTGTCTTTTCATTTGTCACAAAGGGAGATAAATCAGTAGGATTGCCTGATAGACTTATGGAACTTGGTTAGAATGAGAAGTTGCTTGAGACAGGGCCAAATACGTTTAGAAATATTCCAAAGGTTAAGGGTTTTTGCCAAATTTCGAAAATAATAGTTCAAAGTTCAAAGGTCAAGGTCACAGGACAAATAATTTGATATCAGTGGAAAGGTCTTACCCTAAGGAACATGTATGTGAATTTTGAAACCTGTATAGTTTGTGTTATTAAATGAGAGATAAAAACGTTTCCTTGTAACGGGTGTTTTTTTTTTGTTTTGTTTTGTTTTTGTGTGTCGCAAAGGGAGATAAATCAGACAAATTGCAAGATAGAGTTAAAGACCAAGATCACGGACCAAAATGCTTGGTGTCATGGAAAGGTTTTGTCCAAAGAAAATGATTGTATTATTAATGGTATTGAAATGAAGAGAAAAAAAAAAAAAAAGGTTTCAGAAAAAAAGATAGAAAGGGGAGATAATTCAGCCAAAATAAAAAAAAATGTAACGTGCCGAAGGTCTAAGAAGGACTTCTGATTTTATGACGTTCAGTTCTCGACTGATTCTCGACGGTAGACTCACCTCTGACTGTCGACCACCAGAATGACTGATGACTGTTTGTTATTGGTAGCGTGGTAACAGTCAACAGCAGACTAATCGTGGACAGTGATATTATGTCAACAGCCTGAATGATGGGTGCCCCTTTTACCCTAGCTCCACCAAACTGGCTGCTGTCTATATTTGTTCTCAAATAAACGGCAATGGACGGACGACGGACTACGGACAGTGATCACACTAAAAACCTCTCATGTACAGCTACATGGGAACTAAACAGGACTTCGCCAACCAAAGATTAAGGTCATTAACTTAATATAAGCTTATTCTTTAAGTGTTAGGGTAAGAAAAGATCACAAAGATTCAAATAAACTTCAACAATGCTGTGTTTTTATTTATTTGAAACTTAACTGGATATCAAAAAATAGAGTAAGGAATGTAATTCTGATTTATATGGTTGAGAAATGCATCTTTAGGGTGCTACTGTGCGGCTCTGATAAAAGAAAGAACAATGCTTCCAAGCAAGCAAAGTACAACTTGTTACATACAACAGTAATTTGATTCACAGTTTCTTTGCAAATGTGGACTCTCTCTTTATGCCTTCACCGTTAAACCTCCAGAGCTTGCATACATAGATATATTTGTATATCTCAAATTACAAGAGAAATAAACCAGAAAAAAATATCTATTGCACCAAAATTATCCTAAATGCCTTAGAATTAAGCTGAACTGATTTAAAATGTTTTCCCCAAAGCCTTAAACTAGTATTGAAATTAAAAACTTTTTTTCCTTTAAGAATAACCCAAAAATTCTAACACACCTTAAAAACCAACCTAACCCAAAGAAATCAAAATGGTCGAAGTCCCAGAGAACTCTGTGGGATTCTTTATATAGTCCCACAGTCCCACACTCCCCCATCTCCCTCTTTTCCCACATAAGTTAACTTCTCCCACAAATCCCACACTCAAACTTTATGAGGGAGAAAACAAAATGGAGGCCTGGGAAGTCACCCCTATACATTTTAAGTTAATAAAACATGGCTTTTCTGAATGAAGTAGGTTCCATCTTTAAGACAAATAAAATCTATGATAATTAACCTTCATTTACCTCCAAAAGGCACAAAAATTGGTTCAGAATTAAGTTTGAAATATAAGTTTGAACATCAAAGTTTGAGGTCTACAGGTGATTTCAGTATTGATTTACATCCAGAAGAAGCTGTTATTTTTAGCACAGTCTCCAAGCAACAAGTACAACAATCTACATCCTGGCAGTTACCAGCCAAAACAATGATGACAGCTTGCCTACCAACTTTAGAAAGTTTCAAATTCAAAATGAAAATATTACAGTTAAGCTGAGATGTCAGCTAGATTAAATGATTGAACCTTGTATATCTTGAAGCTATTCAACAGTATGAGTAAGTGTCAGTCCAAGGATAAAACTTTAATATAGAAATACAATGAAATGTTCCACAAGCACATGTTTAGGAAAAATAAGGTCAAAGACCTGGCTTGACCCCAGGCAACAAAAAAGAATACCCTTTTACCCAACCATTAGATCCTTGCCCCTTTTTATCAGGGTGACCCATTCCACAGGACTGTACTGCATACTGTCTTTGAAATTCAGCCTCAGCAGTCAGTACTGCCATGGGAGGCAAACTAATGAAATCATAATTTCCCAGGGAAAACTGTCTGCTACAGCAGGGTCATTACCATAAATCTTTGAACTGATTAGTTGACTAACAGGTTGCTGCTTAACATCTGCCCTACAATGAGTGGAACCCTTGGGTTTCGCATTACCCCCCCCCCCCACTTTTATGTTCAAAGCTCCTGCTGAACACTAAAATCCATAAAAATTTGTCCATAATAGATATCAAGGGCTGTCAGCCACCTGTTAGTCCACACTTCCTTGACACATATGTATCAATACTCGAACAAGTTTGATAAAAACTTGAGCAATATTGACTTCCAGAACCACGGCAGAGTTTCATGATTAAGATTAGGCGGGTATTTTGATAACTTTTTCCCCCACACCAATTTTCTGGTTTACTCGCAGACAAAGAATTAAAACTTTTCATCCCTAGTACTCCCTCTTCTACCTATACAGAGAAAGTTAAACTATAAACATAGAAACTCTGTCATGGTTTTGGAATATGTGCAACCAACTTGCCTGCCTGTCAGCATCATTGCAGCTTCATTAATATGAAGGTAACATAAAAAATTGCATCACCCTTACTATATGAACTCATTTACTAACTTCTTTGATCAGAGCCAACACAGATTATTTCCTGTGCAAGACAGTATTGAAATATAAAACACACGTTTTTAAATCATGGATTTTAGGTGATGAGATAATAAAAAAATGGTTTTGACAAGACTTACTTGAAACATTATAAGCACCTATAGACCAAAGTTGAGAGCCAAGGATGATACATTTTAGGGAACTCTAACACCCAGTTCCCCGAAATCTTCATCCACAATATCACACTCTGATAATATGTGCTTCACTATACAGTTGAGATCGGGAAAATGCCATTCTTCCCAAACAGTGACCACCCTGGTCACATGATACATCATGTGTTTTTGTTTCTACCAACTGTCTAGCACACACAATTTAGACCCATGACATTTGCTGTAAATTTACTAACATATCTTCACTGTTACTTGTGAATATGAAGGACTCAAAGGCCCCAATCCACCAGGGCTTGTAGAAACAGACTGGGCCCCATGGCAACCACATACAGAGCAAAAACCATCTGCACATATATGAGTACTTACAACCGCTTAGAGGGTCCAAACCCACCAAGAAAATTTGGTGCAATCTGGTTCAACATCTCAAAAATGACCAATATAGTGCTGAAGGGTAGGCAAACAAATTGCAGGACACAAAATGATTATTGCGTTCAAATATTTGTTCATTAAACTTATGTAAGAAACCTAATAAGTTTGTTTAGATAAGTCCTGCATAGCCTTCAGGACCAGTCCAGGTATATAATTATATTTTCTCTCAGTTCTATGGCACAGCTAATTGATGAGTGTCCCTAGTTCATCTAGTGTGAATTTCTTATATGTAGTCCTGCTGTTGTTTTGTCAGTCTTGCTGTGTTTTGTCAGTCTCCTTGTTCCATTACCAATTAATCAACATATTCTACATAGAAATTTTACTTTAGGCACATTTTTATTTATTTTTGAACTCAGAACTTTCACAACTTATACTTTTTGCTTTCTTTCACTATGTGCCTTAAATATGCATAGCACACAAGTAGGCAACATTTGAGAACTGTCACATTGCATATCAGAAACAAAGAATATGGGATATATACTCAATATTGATATTAAGTAAAGGTAATATTACAAAGGGGGTGGCACTTCAGAGAGTACAGCAAGAACATCTAGAATGTGCTTGTGTCAAATTCACGACCCCTCTGCCCAAGGAAAGCACAGATCAACCAGTATAAGCTGCATATCACAAACCGGCCTACACATGAGCGAAAACACAGCCCACATGGAAGGTCAATTTGTGTTATACAAACTAGCTGTGTCTCTACCCCACAAGGACAAAGAAATCAGAAAACAGACTCTAACAGATTCGCCATGGTTCTGCGGTATTCTTTCATAATGAATGTCCAAAAACTAGGGTGGTGTATGTAACAACAGCTAAAAAAACATAATTATGGGGAAGGGTGATTTTTATAGAAATGTTGCCTTTATGTGTGAAACCTTAAGTTTTGTGTTATTTGTCTTCAGGGCACACTTCGTATTAAATAGAATGGCATTCCTTCACTTCTTCCTTTTATTCTTTCTTATTTCTCCAAGTACTGATCGTAATTTAGACGCGCCTTGATTTTCATAGTCATGGCTATCTCTATTCCGTTTTCTCTCCTCTTCTCTCTGCTTGATCTCGTCTTCCTTCTTTCTCTCTTCTTCTTCTCTCTCTCTTCTCCTTCTTTCCTCCCTGGCATTTGTTCTTAAAAATGTTACGAGATTTGTCAAATTATCACTTATTACATTTAGTGTCTTGGTCTGCTCCTTCATTTCTTTTTCTACAGTTTTCTCACGGCATCTTACAGTTCTGCTATTTCTCTCTAACTCTTCCTTTAACTTCTTGTTTTCTTCCTTCAAGGTATCTATCATGGTGCTGAAATGTTCTTTGGTTATGGAATTATTTTCTGCCTGTTGCGTGTTTAATTTGACTACCCCGCAGTCATCCCTCATAGGAGACAGTGTATGTTTTTCACCATCTCCCAAAAGTTGGTTCATGAGGTTTTCTTCCTCGGTTAGTTCAGCACTAGATGGGCCTTGCTTAGGTGACAGAATCTCTATTTTGTCCTTGCTTCCTGCCTGGCTGGCTGAGAGGGGCTCTGAAACATCAGGGGTCTCTGAGGAAGTTAGGCTTGAGCCCGGAGTACTGCTCCTTGACATTTCTCCTGGTCCAGCAGGTCCCTTGGGAAGGTTATTTGTGGTACCAGGTAAAACCTCAGGTGATTTGTGGCCCATCTGACCAGTCTCCATGATGGATAGATCCAGAGGCTCATCATTCTGATTCTGAGAGGTCTGTGTCAAATCCAGGGGTTTTGCAGTGCTGGTACTCCCATGTGCGTGGCTAGATGGGACAGTCTCCCGCAACATCGGTTTGGTGATTTCCAAGTTGGGCCCTACTAAACCACTCACAGGTCTAGTAAGACTTCCGGGTGGCCCTGAATATCCCGGCATTGCTGCACCTTGAAGAGCCTGCATGAGGTCTAGAACAGGCTGAACATATACCTGACCCTGAGGGGGAACACTGGCTGTAGGCACCTCGACTGGGTTGGGAACGCTCAAAACTGGAGCATCTCTCATCTGGATTGCAGGTCCTACTGGCACCAGTTGAACAGCCTCATATGTTGTGGTAACCCCAGCTGGAGTTGATAGGACATCTTTGTCAGATGAGGTACTTGGCAGTGGGCCTTCTCCATGACTTGTGGCTTGTGGTGACTGGACTGAATTGTCTTGCAGGAGGTCACCATCCAGGTCATCGGAATAGCCATTCAGAACCTGAACTGCCTGGGTCAGCAGATCCCCTGTGACAGATGATGACCTCTTTGCCTCGCGCTTCTGGGCAAAGTAGCTGTCAGAGTCTTCCTTGGATAATTTGATATAGTCCTGTAACCCAATCACATATGGCTTTGGGTTCTCCATTAGGAAGCTGGGTGAATCAGGTATTGGATTCCCTGTTGAGTTAAAAAGCCTCTTCGCATGCCACCGATAGTTGCTGACATGGTTGTCTAACTCCTCCCTCTTAGTGCAATGGAACTTGCATAGTTGGCAGTAGAAAGGTAACTGGTCCGGCCTAAGGTGAGTATTCCTGATGTGGTTCTCGACCCTTGCCTTCTCGTTTATGTATTCTTTGCCGGTTGCCAGACAGTAACGGCACTGATAAGCCCTGCCACCATTGTGTTTGTTCTTCTGCTCTGACATCTCGAGACTACAAATAGACATGGAACAAATCCAATAATGTGAGGAAAAGAGGGACCTTAAGAGCCACACCTTAACACCCTGAAGATTTTGGATCTTAATGTTCTGTACTTGGTTCGATTTGGTTATTGGGATAGACTGATATGACAAAAGGGTCTTTAACATCGTATGAATCATGTGCAATCTTGGACCTGAACAAATAGAGACAACCCGAGCGACCAGAAGAAAACTGTTTCAAAAACATAAACATCAGTTGTTGGTCAGTGAATAAAGAAGCATAACACACAAGTCAGTATAGAAAAAGATTTTTTTTTCTATGAGCTGCTGTTATCTCTAATTCAGTTGACTGCTATTATCTTGTAGTTGCGGAGATGTCACATCTGCAGCTTCCACTAACACCAAGTCATCAACATAGCATTTCAGAAGCATGCCTGTGCTAAAGTGCTTTCTCCTATGGGGTCCGGTGGTCCTGTCATGAGATCTCAGTCGGCTCATGAGGAACTCTGAGTGGCCTTTTAACTCCGTGGCTGCTTCAATCATATCAATATGCTGGGCATATGGCTTGTCCTTGGAATGTTTAAACATCTTCCCATCAGCTGCTTTATCCATCTCTTGGGATGTTCTGCAAAGATAAACATGTATATTACCCAATATTCTTAACTGACTGTCTGTGATAATGTAGAATGTTTTTAGTTCTCAGAATCTTTACTGCTGAAATTTAACTCTTTTTTTTATTTTACACCCGGGCAGGTCCTGGAATCTTTACACTTGTGCTGGTTACATAACTTCGGGTTGATCCTGCTGTATGTCTGTGATATCTCATTTATCCAACCTGTGATAATCTTAATCTGTATCTGTAGGTTCTAGTCTTAATCTGTAATTTCTAGTCTTAGTCTGCACTGTCTATTCTTAATCTGTAGTTTTTAGTCTTAATCTGTACAGAACATAGTAAATGATATTTTCCACTTGTCTTCTGATGTACTCCCATCAGACAACAGGTTTGGACTGTAATAAACACAGCAAATCTGTCTTCTGATGTTCTCCCATCAGACCACAGGCTCAGACTGTAATAAAAAAATCTCTTCTGTCTTCTGATGATGTCTTCTGATGCTGTCCCATCAGACCACAGAGTCAAACTGTAATAAAAATCATCTTCTGTCTTCTGATGCTGTCTCATCAGACCACAGGCTCAAACTGTAATAATAAATATATTCTGTCTTCGGATGTTCTCTCATCAGACCACAGGCTCAAACTGTAATAAAAATCATCTTCTGTCTTCTGGTGTTCTCCCATCAGACCACAGGCTTAAACTGTAATAAAATATCTTCTGTCTTCTGATCTCCCATCAGACCACAGACTCAAACTGTAATAAAAATTATATTTTGTCTTCTGATGTTCTCCCATCAGACCACAGGCTTGAACTGTAATAAAAAATATCTTCTGTCTTCTGACCTCCCATCAGACCACAGGTTCAGACTGTAATAAAAATTATCTTCTGTCTTCTGATGCTGTCTTATCAGACCACAGACTCAAACTGTAATAATAAATATATTCTGTCTTCGGATGTTCTCTCATCAGACCACAGGTTCAGACTGTAATAAAAATTATCTTCTGTCTTCTGATGCTGTCTCATCAGACCACAGACTCAAACTGTAATAATAAATATCTTCTGTCTTCTGATGTTCTCCCATCAGACCACAGGTTCAGACTGTAATAGAAAAAAAGTTTCTTCTGTCTTCTGATGCTGTCCCATCAGACCACGGACTCAAACTGTAATAAAAATTAACTTCTGTCTTCTGATGTTCTCCCATCAGACCACAGCCTTAAACTGTAATAAAATATCTTCTGTCTTCTGATCTCCCATCAGACCACAGACTCAAACTGTAATAAAACTTATATTCTGTCTTCTGATGTTCTCCCATCAGACCACAGGCTTGAACTGTAATAAAAAAATTTCTTCTGTCTTCTGATGCTGTCCCATCAGACCACAGACTCAAAACTGTAATAATAAATATTTTCTGTCTTCTGATGTTCTCCCATCAGACCACAGGCTTAAACTGTAATAAAATATATTCTCTCTTCTGATATCCCATCAGACCACAGATTCAAACTGTAATAAAATTATATTCTGTCTTCTGATGTTCTCCCATCAGACCACAGGCTTAAACTGTAATAAAATATCTTCTGTCTTCTGATCTCCCATCAGACCACAGATTCAAACTGTAATAAAATTATATTCTGTCTTCTGATGTTCTCCCATCAGACCACAGCCTTAAACTGTAATGAAATATCTTCTGTCTTCTGATCTCCCATCAGACCACAGACTCAAACTAATAAAACATCTTCTGTCGTCTGGTGTGGCTAAAAAAAAATAAAATCAAACAGAATCACTTTATCTTAAAACTACTGAGAAAAAAAATTCCATCTTGAAGATATGGCCATTTAGTTCCGTTTCTGTGATTCCAGGCTGGCCTTGACTATGTTGGCCCACTCCGGGACATTTTCCCCTTTGTATGGTTTTAAGTTGTTGTGGTGCAGTACTTGCTGTAGCCCAGACTGTGAAAGCTGAACTTTAAAGTCAAGGTCATTGTACTTCTGTGTTATTATGCAGGGACCCCTGTACAAGGCCCGTAATTTTGGAGAAATTCCAGGTTTGCTAGCCTCTATTTCAACCCAGACAAAATCACCAACGTTGTAGTGATTCACAGAAAGCTTAGAATCATATATTTCCCCTTGCCCTTTGGCACTAACAGCCAGGTGTTTCCGGGCCACTTCATGTGCATGCTGCATTCGGGTTCGGAGCCGCTCAACATACTCTCCATAGTTCTGTACTTCACAGCTTTCATTGCACTGACCCCCATACATTAGTTCAGCAGGAATACGGGTTTCTCTTCCCATCATTAGCAGAAAAGGTGAGAGTCCAGTGGACTCCTGTGGGGTGGATCTGTAGGCAAAAGCTAAGCAGCTTAGGTTTAAATCCCAGTTTTCCTGCTCTCCTTGAAGATAGGATTTTATCATTCGTAAGAGACTACGGTTGAATCGCTCAGCTTGGCCGTTGCATCTGGGGTTTCTTGGTGAGGTCCTTGTTTTCTTGATTTCAAGAAGTTTACACAACTCGGCCATAATAGAACTTTCATAGCATTTTCCTTGGTCTGAGTGTAGAGTAAGGGGGCAGCCATATCGTGATATAACCTCATTTAATAGTTTGTTGGCACAAGTTTTGGCGGTCTGATCTGGCACTGCCATGATCTCCACCCACTTTGTGAAGTGGTCAGTGGCTAAGAAAATATACCGATTGCCACGTGGAGTAAGGGGCAATGGTCCCAAAAGGTCAGTAGAAATTCTATCTAGTGGAGCACCAACCAGCATCCTTCCCATAGGTGCTCGGGATTTACGTTGTGGTGGCTTTATCGAGGCACATACATCACACTTTACTATCCACATATGAACATCCTCCCTAACATTGTACCAGTAAAACCTTTGTAATAGTTTGCCAAGGGTCTTCTTTTGACCTAAATGTCCTGATATTAGGGAATTGTGAACTTGTGCCAAGATTTCCTTTTTAAGCACTTTGGGGACAATAAATTGCAAATGGCAACCAGTTGCATCTTTGCGGTAGAACAACTTGTATGAGCATCCATTTCGCAAAGTCAGAGAATCCCATATGCTCCAATAGTGCCGGGTGGCTGAGCTAAGCGCTACCTTTTAAGAGTGGGGAGGTCGTTCCCCTTTGACTATGGCATTCATAATAGGTGCCAGTTCAGGATCCACTGATTGCAATCTGTGCACGCTGGCCAAATCTTGATCAGATAGCCATTGATTTAAAGAGGTGCTAGTGGTCTTTGAAGGACCTGGGAGAATCTGGTCAATGTATCCCCCAGTCTGTGATCTAGTGTTGACTGCTCGGACACTCTCAGCTTGTTCTGGGTGCTGTTCAGGGGCCTGATTAGTCATTATGCGAGTATCACCTTGCATCTCTTTGTATCGCTTGGTGCACTTTGCACAGGGTCCGCACTTTAATGATTCGAGATTATCCACTTCTGAGCAGTCACAGTCCCAGGGATTCGGACAACGTGAAAGGCAATCCACATTATTGTGCTTTTTTCCATTGCGGAATTCAATGCTGAAATCATACGCAGAGAGTATCTAAATCCACCCGGCTATACGGCCTTTTGGTTCTTTTAGCCGGAAAAGGTAGGATAAAGCTTGGTGGTCACTGCGTACTAAAAATTTTCTCCCAAGCAGATACTGTCTGTAGTATTCAGTGAAATACCTGATAGCAAGTAGCTCTTTATCAGTTATACAGTAATTCCTTTCTGCTTTATTGAGAGTCCTGCTTCCATAGCTAATGACTCTCTCCTTCCCGTCTTGGATCTGGCTAAGGATACCAGCAACCTGAGTATCACTGGCATCCGTATCTAAAATAAATAAGCCACCATTGTTAATTGGGTAGGCCATTATATCCGAGCTGGTTAGTTTTGCTTTTAAAGCTTCAAAGGACTTCTGGCATTGGTCAGTCCAAAGAAAAGGCTGATTCTTATGTGTTAATTGTGTCAGTGGTCTAACCAGGTCACTGTTACCCTTAATGAAACGACGATAATAACTACCAAGGCCGAGTATTTGCCTAACATGTGTGGGAGTTTTAGGAATAGACCATGCTTTCACCTTTGCTAGGTTTTCTGGATTCGGAAGAACTCCCTCGGCAGAGACAATATGTCCTAAAAAGTTTACTTGTGTTTGCAACAGCTGACATTTTTCTGGCTTTAGTTTTAAGCCAGCTTCTTTCATTCGCGTCAACACCTCCTCGACTCTTTGCATGTGCTCATCAAAGTTTGCCCCGTAAACCAGCACATCATCAACATATATGAGGCAAGTGTGCCACTGAAGGCCCGTCAAAGCTAATTCCATAAGCCTTTGAAAGCACGCCGGACTATTTGACATTCCCATGGGCATAGTTAAATATTCGTATAAGCCAAATTTGGTGCAGAATGCACTTTTGGGTACATCCAGTTCTCTTATTGGAACCTGGTGGAAGCCGGACGTAAGATCGAAACTTGACAAGAATTTAGCACCTGCGATGGCATCCAAACAGTCATTAACCCTTGGCAGTGGCTGCGCATCTTTCTTACAAATCATATTGAGCCTCCTATAGTCTACACATGGTCTAATTTTTCCTGACCGCTTGCGTACAAGACATATTGGGCTAGCCCAGGGTGAGGTACTCTTCCTAATGATCCCTTGTTCCTCAAGTTGTTTTAAGACATTCTCTTCCTCGGCTGCAAAAGCAACAGGGACTCTGCGAGGAGCCTGTTTTATTGGAGGATAATCACCTACATCTATTGTGTACTCTATTAAATGTGTGAGGCCAAGGTCAAACTCATTTTTTGAAAATGTTTCTTGGAACTTGTTCAAAGTCTGAGCTATCCTGGCCTTCTCAGCCTCTGTTCTGTCCGTACAGGCAGTCCGATAAAGTTCTTGAAGGTGCTCAGGCACTGGTTCTTCAGCAACCCTTCTCAATCCCGCACGACAGTTTTCGAATGGAGTATGTGTGGTTTTGCATGAAATTGTGGGTGGTGAGATTGCAGCTTGAGATGCACAGTGTGTGGTGATGTATTGGGTTGCAGGGTATGAATTGACATTTCTGAATGTTGGGTAGGTGGATATGTATTGGGGTGCTGCATTGTTGTTTTCAGATGCCCGGTGTGTTAGAATGTTTTGGGATGCTAGGTGTGAATTGTCTTTTTCGGATGCATGGTGTGTTGGTATGTTTTGGGATGCCTGGTTTGAAGTGCCATTTTCAGATGCCTAGTTTGTTGGCGTGTTTTGGGGTGCTAGGTGTGAAAGTGCATTTTCCTCAAATACTGTGGTGATTTCCATCACATCCTCCGCAGTTCCAATGGCCGTGTCTTGGTTTATTGAGATGTCATATATGTTGGGATTGAGCAATCTCACTTTATGGGTGACTCTTGAGTTAAGGTCTGTAAGGCTGGATGCCATTAAAAGACAGTACCGGTCTTGAAACTCTGGACCTGGTTCTAAAAGGACAGGAGTTTCCTGCTGGTCGTCCCCCTCTAGCCTGCTGATGAAAACTTCTGTTATCTTTTCACTGTTGCCAGGGATAACAAATCGGTCTGCAGCAGTGATTCTACGAATCTTGGGAGCAGAGCCCACTCTAATGCATGGTATATGCATGCCCATAAACAGTAAAGCACATTCATCATACAGTAAATGAGCCCCACCCATGCTTAAAAGGTCATGCCCAAATAAACCCTCATCTTCAATATTCGCCACTACAATGTCTGCCTTGAATTGGAGACCAGCTAACTCAATAGTGAATTCTGCGGTTCCTAATTGTGACAGAGGCTGGCCTGAGGCCTCCGTAAGACCCATGGTTTTAGATAATACAGGCCTGTTTGACTGCGGAATTGATTGATAAACTGTTTTGGATATAACAGTTTTAGTCGCCCCTGTATCTATGGTAAAAACAACTTTTCTGCCCTCCAAAAAGGCCTCCAAGTAGAAACCATCACTGCGCACTATTCGTTTTAATGAAGAGCCCTCACACTTTTTGTCTGTTGTTAAAACTGGGGGTTCAGAGCAGTTCTTAAGGTCAGATAACCCTTCAGTTGATGAAGCCTCTTTGGAGCTTAATTCGGAGGTTTTCTGGTCAGTTTTGCTCCCTTCAAAGGCGCATTGAAGTTCTGTAGGGGCCCCAAATGATCGGAGAACTGTTTGCTCTTTTAGGGAGGCTGTTGCTGAAACCTGTTCTGGGGTGACCTGGGGTGCAGAATCTGTAATTGTTTCATCGGTGCTATTCTTGCCATTAAATAAGGGAGCTTTTGAGGAGCAGCAGTCTTGCTCAATTTGTTGGGCACCTTCTTGTGCCAATTTCTTGGCAGTTCTCATATTAACCAAATTAGAAACTTGGGACAACATGGTTTCATGGTTTAATTTTTCATTCAAAAACAATTGGGGTTGGCCTTTATTTTCAGGGGCCGCCTGTTGGCCAAACAAACCGGTCCTTGCTAGTTTAAATCAATATTGTTGACATGGCTCTGTGATGAATAATGCGTACCAGCAGGTGCCGACCTCTGATTTCTGTTCTGTTTACTTAGGCTTCCCTTGTTATACTCCGCCTTCAGTACTGGACAGTTTACCTTTATATGCCCCCACTGAGAACAATAAAAGCATTGAAAATTGGCATAGCGACCTTGACCTTGGTTCTGACCTTGACCCTGATTTGTATTGCTTGTGTGTTGACCCTGGGTTTGGTCATAACCTTGACCTCTGTAGTTGGGGTCAGAGTTCTGATTACTAGGTTTGTGTCCTTGAACTTCCTTAGGTTGTGACTGGGTTGATGTGGCTATCTGTAGCTCTTTATTGGAGTTCTCCACTAATGAGAGAATTTTCTGTAAAATATCTTTGTCATCTGTATTCACCCCACCGGGACTCGGATCTTTATACCCTTTGGGAGTGGTCTTGATTTTTCTTAAGGTTGACCTACTTCTTCGCTTCTGGAAGGGAGATACTGAGCGGGCCCGGAATATATCATAATCATCATCACTATCATAATCACCCTCATTGCCAGCCTCATCCTCAAATCTGACGGACCTAGAGTGAGGATCAGGTCGACCCCAGTCGTTTGCCTTAGGACCCTGTTGGGCTTCCAGGTATGTTACCACATGATGAATTGCTTCTTCTATAGAGTAGGGCTCTTTATAGTATTCTACTGCAAATTTGGCGGCTTTATCTCTAAGCCCATTTAGAAATTGCTGTAAGAGGAGTTGCCGCCGCATTTCTGGATTTCTACAGGGATAAGCTTTATCATAGAGCCGTTTCAATTCTGCGGCGTAATCTTCAACAGTTTCCTCAAACCTTTGAATTCTCTTACCGAACTGGACTTTGAATGTTCTGTTTGTCTCGACAGACTTAAATCTTGAGTCCAGCTCATTAAGGAGACTCTCATAATTAGTCAGCATCTCAGTGGGGATTTCATCAAACACAAAGTCAGCTGCAGTTCCCTGCAGCCTTTGCATAAGCTCACTCAGACGTGTAGTCTCGTCCCATTTATTGAGATTAGCAATGGTGGTGAAGCGTGCATGCCATACTTTCCAGTGTTCATTTGAACTTACTGAAAATGCTGGTAATCGCACACTTTGATGCTTAGCACAACTGGCCCCGCTTACATTGTTTATCTCAGAAGTCAGCTTGTCTGTCATACTGGTCAAACTTGGGGCTAGAAATGGCTGGGCATCACTGACATTTAACCGTATTGCGCTATTTTGTGGGCTGTTTGCGACTGTTGATGAGTCAGTGCTTTTAGCTACATTTGTAGGGTGAGATGTGCTTATGGTGGGTCGTCTGCTACAGTTAGCCATGCATGGTTGTGACTGAACAAGGGAAGTAACTGCTACTTGATTATGCATATGGCTATGACTGGTAGTTTCTGCACTTGTCACCCGTACTTCATGAGGCTGTCGGGAAACATGCTGTTGGGAAACACTTGTAACTGGAAGCTGGTTTTGTGACCCAGTGTAGCTTGTATTTGAAGTTGGATGTAATGTTCTCTCATTCCTCATTTCTCTCAACTCAGACATTATTTGTTGAAAATTATTATCCCCTCGCAACAACGTTGCGAATGGGGATATAGCATCGGTGCCGTGCGTCCGTGTGTTAGTGTGTGTGTCTGTGTGTGTGTCTGTCCGGAACCTTGTGAGCAGGATAGAAGACACAGTATTCATCGTAGAAGCATCAAACCTTCCACAAATGTTCACCATGTACAGAGGATGAACCCTATTGAATTTCAAGGTCAGGGGTCAAAGGTCAAGGTCACAATGGACTTGACCTTGAAAACCTTGTGAGCAGGATAGAAGACACAGTATTCATCGTAGAAGCATCAAACCTTCCACAAATGTTCACCATGTACAGAGGATGAACCCTATTGAATTTCAAGGTCAGGGGTCAAAGGTCAAGGTCACAATGGACTTGAACTTGAAAACCTTGTGAGCAGGATAGAAGACACAGTATTCATCATAGAAGCATCAAACCTTCCACAAATGTTCACCATGTACAGAGGATGAACGCTATTGAATTTCAAGGTCAGGGGTTAAAGGTCAAGGTCACAATGGACTTGACCTTGAAAACTTTGTGAGCAGGATAGAAGACACAGTATTCATCGCAGAAGCATCAAACCTTCCACAAATGTTCACCATGTACAGAGGATGAACCCTATTGAATTTCAAGGTCAGGGGTCAAAGGTCAAGGTCACAATGGACTTGACCTTGAAACCCTTATGAGCAGGATAGAAGACACAGTATTCATCGTAGAAGCATCAAACCTTCCACAAATGTTCACCATGTACAGTGGATGAACCCTATTGAATTTCAAGGTCAGGGGTCAAAGGTCAAGGTCACAATGGACTTTTTATTTCTGTTTCAAGACATAGGTTGTGGGTACTGATTAGAACCACATCAATAAGGTGATTATAATGAGCATTCACAATCTCTGTTTAAAGTCGAAATAACAAAATGAATTAAAAATCATAGGAAAATAACAGTTTTGGAAATATGAAAGATTCCAATATGTCACACGGGTGTGTCATCATAATAAGCAACACAAAAGCATGTCATTTGCCTGTTAAAAGTTCTTCCAAATGTCTACGGTAAGAAATTAACACCATTGCTTTGTATTCAAAGGTTTGTTTGATTTGAGGTTAAATGTCCCGGTCAACAATAGGTCATTTTGGAGACGTTGCATCCAATTTTGTGAGACTTTACCCATCATTGAGATGAAATGACACCTCAGTTCCTTTGACACAATAAAACCAATTGGGTTTATAATCATGGACGGTCCAACTCGTACCGCTTAACCTGGGCAGGATTAGATCCTATAAGGGGTTAACCAGTACTCATGTGCGGTCGGATTCAGTTCTGCATTGAAGCATCTTGCCCATACTTCTTCAAGCCCCGATTAGCAGGGGCGAAGTCAAAGGTAATCTATTATGTCTAATTTGTCTAACATTTTCAGATTGGATTTTCATGTTAATGAATGGTATGCAGTTGCGAGGGGATGCTACGCTTGCGTTGCCTTGTTTTGTGTTGTGCTTGTCACTGATACAACACATTCCTTCACTGCCTCGCATGTTTCTCTCAGTGTATTCATGGTACCTGACATGCACTCTTTCATAGCCTTAGTGTTGGCTTCATTTTGCTGTTTGATCAAAGTTTGCAGAAGTATATTCATTTGAGCAGTACTGTTAGGACTGTTCATGTTAAAGGAACTCAGCTGCTCATCTCCTGACCCTGTGTTCTGTGACTGAAGGCTATGATCTTGGTTGCTATTATTAGAAGTTGGGCTAATAGTGTCAAGGCCATTAGAATGGCTCCCCTCATCCAAATGTGTGTCCTCTCTACAGCTAAACCCGGTACTTGCATGCAAGGAACTACTTGGTAGGACCTCGGCAGAGGCAGTACTCAAAGTGTCACTGCGCCCACCACGTACTATAGAGGTCTCAGATTCTGACCCTGAAATATCACCCTCAATCAAGGACGTCCCCTTACCGGCCCCGATAGCTCAGTTGGTAGAGTGTCCGCTCCGGGGAACGGGAGGTCTCGGGTTCGATCCCGGGCCGCGACATACCAAAGTCGTTAAAAATGGTACTAGCTGCTCTTCGTTTGGCACTCAGATTTACGGGGTAGAGCTAGGACTGGTCGATCCAGTGTCAGGATAATGTGACTGGGTGTGGTATCATGTAATGTGTCTGGGACATGATACTTCAGTGAGGCAGCACTATAAACGTGAGCATTGAGCTCCCTGTCGCAACCAGACACCGTCGTGATATGACTGAAAAATTGTTGAAAGCGACGTTAAACCCGAATTCACACACACACAAGGACGTCCCTGATGCTATTTGGTCAATATTTTGTTTTCTGTTTTGTTTTCTTCTACCCATGATGAACTTAACTATGGTTCTTCACCGTGTCTGTTTACGTTAAGACGTCTGATTCGTATCTCTGGACCGTAGAAAAAACGCTACGATCCCACCGCTGTACCACCAAAAATGTAACGTGCCGAAGGTCTAAGAAGGACTTCTGATTTTATGACGTTCAGTTCTCGACTGATTCTCGACGGTAGACTCACCTCTGACTGTCGACCACCAGAATGACTGATGACTGTTTGTTATTGGTAGCGTGGTAACAGTCAACAGCAGACTAATCGTGGACAGTGATATTATGTCAACAGCCTGTATGATGGATGCTCCTTTTACCCTAGCTCCACCAAACTGGCTGCTGTCTATATTTGTTCTCAAATAAACGGCAATGGACGGACGACGGACTACGGACAGTGATCACACTAAAAGCCCCTCATGTACAGCTACATGGGAACTAAACAGGACTTCGCCAACCAAAGATTAAGGTCATTAACTTAATATAAGCTTATTCTTTAAGTGTTAGGGTAAGAAAAGATCACAAAGATTCAAATAAACTTCAACAATGCTGTGTTTTTATTTATTTGAAACTTAACTGGATATCAAAAATAGAGTAAGGAATGTAATTCTGATTTATATGGTTGAGAAATGCATCTTTAGGGTGCTACTGTGTGGCTCTGATAAAAGAAAGAACAATGCTTCCAAGCAGGCAAAGTACAACTTGTTACATACAACAGTAATTTGATTCACAGTTTCTTTGCAAATGTGGACTCTCTCTTTATGCCTTCACCGTTAAACCTCCAGAGCTTGCATACATAGATATATTTGTATATCTCAAATTACAAGAGAAATAAACCAGAAACAAATATCTATTGCACCAAAAAGTATCATAAATGCCTTAGAATTAAGCTGAACTGATTTAAAATGTTTTCCCCAAAGCCTTAAACTAGTATTGAAATTAAAAACTTTTTTCCTTTAAGAATAACCCAAGAATTCTAACACACCTTAAAAACCAACCTAACCCAAAGAAATCAAAATGGTCGAAGTCCCAGAAAACTCTGTGGGATTCGTTATATAGCCCCCAGTCCCACACTCCCCCATCTCCCTCTTTTCCCACATAAGTTAACTTCTCCCACAAATCCCACACTCAAACTTTATGAGGGAGAAAACAAAATGAAGGCCTGGGAAGTGACCTTGAAAACCTTATGAGCAAGATAGAAGACACAGTATTCATCGTAGAAGCATCAAACCTTCCACAAATGTTCACCATGTACAGAGGATGAACCCTATTGAATTTCAAGGTCAGGGGTCAAAGGTCAAGGTCACAATGGACTTTTTATTTCTGTTTCAAGACATAGGTTGTGGGTACTGATTAGAACCACATCAATAAGATGATTATAATGAGCATTCACAATCTCTGTTTAAAGTCGAAATAACAAAATGAATTAAAAATCATAGGAAAATAACAGTTTTGGAAATATGAAAGATTCCAATATGTCACACGGGTGTGTCATCATAATAAGCAACACAAAAGCATGTCATTTGCCTGTTAAAAGTTCTTCCAAATGTCCACGGTAAGAGATTAACACCATTGCTTTGTATTCAAAGGTTTGTTTGATTTGAGGTTAAATGTCCCGGTCAACAATAGGTCATTTTGGAGACGTTGCATCCAATTTTGTGAGACTTTACCCATCATTGAGATGAAATGACACCTCAGTTCCTTTGACCCAATAAAACCAATTGGGTTTATAATCATGGACGGTCCAACTCGTACCGCTTAACCTGGGCAGGATTAGATCCTATAAGGGGTTAACCAGTACTCATGTGCGGTCGGATTCAGTTCTGCATTGAAGCATCTTGCCCATACTTCTTCAAGCCCCGATTAGCAGGGGCGAAGTCAAAGGTAATCTATTATGTCTAATTTGTCTAACATTTTCAGATTGGATTTTCATGTTAATGGATGGTATGCAGTTGCGAGGGGATGCTACGCTTGCGTTGCCTTGTTTTGTGTTGTGCTTGTCACTGATTCAACATATTCCTTCACTGCCTCGCATGTTTCTCTCAGTGTATTCATGGTACCTGACATGCACTCTTTCATAGCCTTAGTGTTGGCTTCATTTTGCTGTTTGATCAAAGTTTGCAGAAGTATATTCATTTGAGCAGTACTGTTAGGACTGTTCATGTTAAAGGAACTCAGCTGCTCATCTCCTGACCCTGTGTTCTGTGACTGAAGGCTATGATCTTGGTTGCTATTATTAGAAGTTGGGCTAATAGTGTCAAGGCCATTAGAATGGCTCCCCTCATCCAAATGTGTGTCCTCTCTACAGCTAAACCCGGTACTTGCATGCAAGGAACTACTTGGTAGGACCTCGGCAGAGGCAGTACTCAAAGTGTCACTGCGCCCACCACGTACTATAGAGGTCTCAGATTCTGACCCTGAAATATCACCCTCAATCAAGGACGTCCCTGATGCTATTTGGTCAATATTTTGTTTTCTGTTTTGTTTTCTTCTACCCATGATGAACTTAACTATGGTTCTTCACCGTGTCTGTTTACGTTAAGACGTCTGATTCGTATCTCTGGACCGTAGAAAAACGCTACGATCCCACCGCTGTACCACCAAAAATGTAACGTGCCGAAGGTCTAAGAAGGACTTCTGATTTTATGACGTTCAGTTCTCGACTGATTCTCGACGGTAGACTCACCTCTGACTGTCGACCACCAGAATGACTGATGACTGTTTGTTATTGGTAGCGTGGTAACAGTCAACAGCAGACTAATCGTGGACAGTGATATTATGTCAACAGCCTGTATGATGGATGCTCCTTTTACCCTAGCTCCACCAAACTGGCTGCTGTCTATATTTGTTCTCAAATAAACGGCAATGGACGGACGACGGACTACGGACAGTGATCACACTAAAAGCCCCTCATGTACAGCTACATGGGAACTAAACAGGACTTCGCCAACCAAAGATTAAGGTCATTAACTTAATATAAGCTTATTCTTTAAGTGTTAGGGTAAGAAAAGATCACAAAGATTCAAATAAACTTCAACAATGCTGTGTTTTTATTTATTTGAAACTTAACTGGATATCAAAAATTGAGTAAGGAATGTAATTCTGATTTATATGGTTGAGAAATGCATCTTTAGGGTGCTACTGTGTGGCTCTGATAAAAGAAAGAACAAAGCTTCCAAGCAGGCAAAGTACAACTTGTTACATACAACAGTAATTTGATTCACAGTTTCTTTGCAAATGTGGACTCTCTCTTTATGCCTTCACCGTTAAACCTCCAGAGCTTGCATACATAGATATATTTGTATATCTCAAATTACAAGAGAAATAAACCAGAAAAAAATATCTATTGCACCAAAAATTATCCTAAATGCCTTAGAATTAAGCTGAACTGATTTAAAATGTTTTCCCCAAAGCCTTAAACTAGTATTGAAATTAAAAACCTTTTTTCCTTTAAGAATAACCCAAAAATTCTAACACACCTTAAAAACCAACCTAACCCAAAGAAATCAAAATGGTCGAAGTCCCAGAGAACTCTGTGGGATTCTTTATATAGTCCCACAGTCCCACACTCCCCCATCTCCCTCTTTTCCCACATAAGTTAACTTCTCCCACAAATCCCACACTCAAACTTTATGAGGGAGAAAACAAAATGGAGGCCTGGGAAGTCACCCCTATACATTTTAAGTTAATAAAACATGGCTTTTCTGAATGAAGTAGGTTCCATCTTTAAGACAAATAAAATCTATGATAATTAACCTTCATTTACCTCCAAAAGGCACAAAAATTGGTTCAGAATTAAGTTTGAAATATAAGTTTGAACATCAAAGTTTGAGGTCTTCAGGTGATTTCAGTATTGATTTACATCCAGGAGAAGCTGACAGAGTTATTTTTAGCACAGTCTCCAAGCAACAAGTACAACAATCTACATCCTGGCAGTTACCAGCCAAAACAATGATGACAGCTAGCCTACTAACTTTAGAAAGTTTCAAATTCAAAATGAAAATATTACAGTTAAGCTGAGATGTCAGCTAGATTAAATGATTGAACCTTGTATATCTTGAAGCTATTCAACAGTATGAGTAAGTGTCAGTCCAAGGATAAAACTTTAAAAAAGAAATAAAATGAAATGTTCCACAAGCACATGTTTAGGAAAAATAAGGTCAAATACCTGGCATGACCCCAGGCAACAAAACAGAATACCCTTTTACCCAACCATTAGATCCTTGCCCCTTTTTATCAGGGTGACCCATTTCACAGGACTGTACTGCATACTGTCTTTGAAATTCAGCCTCAGTAGTCAGTACTGCCATGGGAGGCAAACTAATGAAATCATAATTTCCCAGGGAAAACTGTCTGCTACAACAGGGTCATTACCATAAATCTTTTAACTGATTGGTTGACTAACAGGTTGCTGCTTAACATCTGCCCTACAATGAGTGGAACCCTTGGGTTTCACAATATAGTTAAGGCCCTCAGTCAGAATGTAGCTCTTGTGATGGTGAGTATGTGTATGAAGTTTTATATGTCTAAGTTAAATACTTTTGAAGTTATAGCCAAGGTTAAGGGTTTTTTTCCGGAACGACAGCGACCACGACAACGACAATGCAAACGCCGGTGTGACAGAAATAGCTGGAAAGTTTTTCTTCGAAAAACAGACGAGCTAAAATGATATCCTAGCAACAGTATATGAAAGACGCCATTATACCGCACGGATGTCTTATCGTAATGAGAATGAATGAGTTAGACCATGATGTGGGACAGCGCGAGGTTATGGTCCACCAAATATTAATAGAGTTATGCCCCTTTGAATTTTTTGTAAACGTTTCGTTTCCGGATAACTCCGCCTACAGTTTACATCCGATCAAGCTGAAACTTCATCCATAGTTAAACCATGATGTGGGGCAGCGGATATTGTTTCGAGGGTATGGTACACCAAATAATAATAGAGTTATGCCCCTTTAAAACGTTTTGTAAGCGTTTTGTTTCCGGATGATTCCGCCTACATTTTACATCCAATTTAGCTGAAACTTCATACATAATTAGACCATGATAGATGTTGGGAAGCGCATATTGTTTCGAGGTTATATGGTCCACAAAATAATAATAGAGTTAAGCCCCTTTGAAAAATTCTGTGAGCATTTTGTTTCCGGATAACTCCTACATTTTAGATCCGATGATGTTGAAACTTTACATACAGTAAGACCATGATAGCGAACAGTGCATATTATTTTGAGGTTACGGTCTGCCAAATATAGCCAGAGTTATACCCCTTTCACAGATTTTTCCAAACATTCCATTTCTGGATAACTCCTCTTACATTTTACATCTGATGAAGCTGAAGCTTTACATAAAGTAAGACCATGATGTGGAACAGTGCATATTATTTTGAGGTTACAGTCCGCCAAATATTACCAGAGTTATTCCCCTTTCACACATTTTTCTAAACATATTTTGTTTCCGGATAATGCCTCCCACATTTTACATCTGATGAAGCTGAAACTTTACGTATAGTTAGACTATGATGTTGAGTAGCGCATACTATTTCAAGGTTACAGTCCACCACTTACTTGCCAGAGTTATGCCTCTATTATTTTGAGGATATGGTCCACCAGATACTACCGGCCATGAAAATTTGTTGGAGACAGGTAGTTTGAGCCACTGAGGGTTATTAATAGTGCCAGGTAAGAATATATGGAGCACATATTCTTCCTTGGTTACATTCCACAAACCCAAACTTATACAACAGCCAGTATATATATGCGCCATCTTACTAATTGCCACCGGCCCCGATAGCTCAGCTGGTAGAGTGTCCGCTCCGGGGAACGGAAGGTCACGGGTTCGATCCCGGGCCGCGACATACCAAAGTCGTTAAAATGGTACTAGCTGCTCCTCGCTTGGCACTCAGATTTGCGGGGTAGAGCTAGGACTGGTCGACCCAGTGTCAGGATAATGTGACTGGGTGTGGTATCATGTAATGTGTCTGGGACATGATACTTCAGTGAGGCAGCACTATAAAAGTGAGCATTGAGCTCCTTGTCGCAACCAGACACCGTCGAGATATGACTGAAAAATTGTTGAAAGCGACGTTAAACCCGAATTCACACACACACACACTTACTACTTGCAACGGGCTTGCGGAGCTCATGTAAACACAATGCGACCTGTTTTCTTTTCACTTATTATCCTGAAATACGGATGATTGTTTTTTCTTGTTTTAATTAATGCTTTAATACTAAAAAAATCTGCTAATGTTTTATGGCCGGCATAAAATACCCACGTTACGCAAAAAGGTGTCTTCATACATGTGGGCACAGCGAGCGCAGTCTGATCTGAGTCATCGCTACGCCTATCTGGATTACCATTGGCTGAAGCTCCTTCATGTTGGCTGGGGATACCTATTCTGAAACATCACGTGTAAGTCCGTGAAATGAACACCGCCCTCAACCCAACTATAAAGAAACCGCCCCCGCCCATCGGGGCTTGAAGAAATAGATGGACTGAATGATGCTTCTACGCAGAGCTGAAACCGACCCGAACACGAGTACTGGTAAACCGCTTAGAGAAGCTAAGCCTGCCCAGGCAATGCGGTGCGAGTCGGCCCGTCCATGCTTATAACCCTATTGATTTCATTGGCCGACAGGGCTTCTCAATGTCGGGTAAAAGTCCCACGAAATTGGAAGCAACGTCTCCCAAAATGTCCTTTACAGTGTTGAAGGGGACGTTAAACTTCAAATCAAACAAACAAAAAACAAAGACTATAGAGAAAATTGGGGTTTACGGGGGTATACATAATTTTTCTTATTTCCGCTCCATGACATAGGTTTTTGGTGCTCGTTAGAACCGCCTCATCAACTTGAGGCATATGCTGTTGGTACTCGTTAGAACCGCCTCAATTAGGCGGTTCTAACGAGCACCTACAACCTATATATGTTTGCAGTATGAATAAGAGAAAAATCACGGAATTTCACTAGAAAAGTAGCCATTAGGAAGTTGTGAAAAAATGCACTATGTCGCATGGGTGTGTTATCGTCATGAGAAGGTGCTGCCAGGCTTCAGTGACTCCGTTGCGGAATTTCGAAAATGTTTGAGGGTCACTGATGAGACCTAATTGGCCGAAACTAGCTTGTCCGGCCTAGAAAATAGTGTACACTCTATACATGTAGTTTTCAGTTCTGTGATGTAGCTCTTGCTTCCAAAGGATTACTCCTTTTTCAGAACATAATTATTTTTTCAGCTGCATGCAGGTTTAATTGCTTGTTAGAGCTACATGTAAAATGTTTCCATGATAGAGAAATCAATCTGCTGAACAAGAAAATAATCACACATAATTAAAGACGGTCTTTTATTACAACATCACATGCGGACTTCATTTCAGATGTGAGTTCAAAAAACCTCAGGTACGCAGCAATCTAAACCAAATAAAACACTTTCATGACATGATCACTCCGTTCAGAAAATCTGAATCATCGATTTTTTCGTTTCTTCCTTTTAATACTCATTTTAGCCCATACTTCACTATGGGAAAGTTTTGGACCTGACCCTCCGCCGACTTCTCCAGCAAGCCCTATGCATCTGCGACAGTCAGGAAAGGCTGTGATTATTTGGAGAAAATTGCAAAACAAAGAAATTAGACCACAGACAGAGTCCATTTGACAATGACGGTATTCGACTGGAGACATTTCGTGGAGCACGACTGAGCTCCGCCCATGATGCGCAGTGGAAAATTGTGCTCCACGTTTTTGTACCAGTCAAATGTGATCCGTGCTTCCAGTTTGATGCCTAAAGCAAGAAAATGAAAAACTAATGTGACTGTTTTATATTTTAGCATTCTTGAATGTCCCTCGGTTGCACAGAAAGCAATGACCTATACAGTGTTGACGGGGACGTTAAACCTCGAATCAAAGAAAAAAAAACAAGCAAACAGAAAACAAATTATAAAATATATTCGTATATATGCTCTATATTGCTTGAATTCAATGACTTATATCGACGAATCTCGTGGCGCAGTGGATAAACTACTGGACTATGATCAAAAAGTTCAATTTTGCACCACAAGGGGGGTCGTGAGTTCAAATCACAGTGGATTTTTATTTCTTTCTTTCTTTTTTTATTTTAAACATATTTACTGCCATTATCACTTGCACGTTTGTAGATTGTTTGTCAAAAACTGAAAAATAATAATAAAAAAACAAACAAATGTGTTTTAAAATGATATTTTATTCATTCTGATTAGTTCGCCGTCTTTTTAGCTCTTTTTAGGGGCAAAAACTGCACGCTGAAATTGTATTGTTTTGTGAAACAAAAGCACTAAAATGAGATTTCTTGTTTAGTGGTTCATAGGGACACTTTCTGGTTGTCGTTTAATTGTTGTAATCTGTTGGGCTCTTTTGAAAAGAAATCGACATTTTGGGTCAAATAGTGTGTTCTCCGCGGCCTAGTGGTTAAGAGCGCTGACTCATGATCATTAGGTCTCTCACCGCTGTGGTTCGAGCCTCGCTCTGGTCACATGTGAGACGCCAAGTTCTGCAACGGAAGGTCAGGTGGTTTTTCTCCGGGTACTCCGGTTTTCGCCCACCTCTGATTAACGATCGGCTCGATATGAGTGAAATAATCTTGAAAGGGCCGTAAAACCAAACCCCCCCCCCCAAAAAAAAAGAAATAGTGTGTAATTTTTTTCGGCCCCCGCCAATAGGGGCTTGAAGAAATATATGGGCTGCATGATGCTTCCACGCAGAGCTGAATCCGGCCCGCACACTTGTACTGGTAAACCGCTTAGAGGATCTAAGCCTGTCCAGGAACCGCGGTGCGAGGCGGACCGTCCATGCTAATAAACCCTATTGGTTTCATTGGGCGACAGGGCTTGAGATGTCATTTCAACTCAATGTCGGGTAAAAGTCCCACAAAATTGGAAGCAACGTCTCCAAAATGACCTTTACAGTGTTGACGGGGACGTTAAACCTCAAATCAAACAAAAGTGTGTTATTAAAATTTCATTTTTGATAACTTGCCTTCATTCAACTTAGGACACCATAGGCGAGCTATGTTGTCTTCTGACAACCCCATTTTATCCCCTCGCAACAACGTTGTGACGGGGATATAGCATCGGTACCTTGCGTCCATGTTTGTGTTTGTGTGTGTGTGTTAGTGTATGTGTGTGTCCGTCCGGAACCTTGTGAATACGATAGCAGACACAGTTTTCATCGTAGAAGCTTCCAGCCTTCCACACATGTTTCCCATGAAAAGACGACGACCCCTATAGGAGCTTTTTTCGTGACGCACTTCCGCTTCTAAAAACAGAACGGGAAAACCCTGGCCGTCAACGTCGTATATGCTTCAAAGCAGTTGGACAGATAAAGTGTTAATTACAGCGTAAATTTAACTTTTGACGAATTCTAATGTAAGATAATGGGACAAACACCGATTTGCTAACAGGTGTGAAATTTCGCATTACGAAAACATGCCTATACAACTATATTATCAATTTTTCGGGGAAAAAAATGGAAATTTTAAGATGAAAAAATGTGATGTTTTTTTTATTTCTGCTCGAAACATAGATTGCGGGGACTCGATAGAACCGCCTCTACGCGATAAAGATTTTTATTTATTTGCCCGTTTTTGTTTTGTTTTTAAACATTAATCATTTATCAGTTTGTGCATTAAGTACAGGCGGTTCTATCGAGTACCCACAATCAATGTTTTGAGGCGGTTCTATCGAGTACCCACAAACAGGAGTTAGAAAAATAATGTTTACCCTGTAAACCCCAGTTTACTTTATAAAAGTGGGGTTTGAGGGGGTAAAAATCGCATAGGCGTGTTTTTCATGATGGAAAATCCTAGTCTTATGTTTTAATTAACTGCTCTTCAAGATATATTGTACAAACGACCCAACAGGGTCCTCTCTCTCTCTCTCTCTCTCTCTCTCTCTCTCTCTCTCTCTCTCTCTCTCTCTGTGAGTGTGCCATGGCCTACATGTTGCTCTCTCCCTCTCTCTCTCTCTCTCTCTCTCTCTCTCTCTCTCTCTCTCTCTCTCTCTCTCTCTCTCTCTCTCTCTCTCTCTCTCTCTCTCTCTCTCTTAGCGTACCAACACTTAGCGAGCGTAGGTAAATTACAGTTTCCACGTCAACCGACATGTAACGTGTCAACAACGTCGTGTCTACATCAAACAAACATCCAACGCGATACACTGAATTTGACTTTGCAACGTCGATGAAACGTCAGAACGTTGCGTTGGCGATAATACGGCGTTGCTTAATAAGATGTAATTTGCCCAGTGCTCGGGCCCATCAAGACTCAGTGGGATTGGAACATTAAATTCAAGACAAACGTAGAACACCCTTTCAGTGCATGAGAATGAAACACTCCTTCGCAAGTGCAAGATTTTACAGTAAAATTAGGTAGATCAACCTGCCCAGCCCTTACATTACCAGGAACCCCAAAACGGGTACCCTGGCAAACAGTGCATGCCCAGATCAGACGCCACAGAACGCGGCGTCTGATCAAGGCCTACACTGTTTGCAAAAGTCAAGCCAATTTCCAAATAAATTTTGAAGAAAACACAACCTGACACGCCTAAATTTTGAAATGGACTCCTGCTATATATAAGGAGGAAGATTCCATTATTTGGTATAAAAAGGGTTAATGGCTTATTAGCTTAGCTCCACAATATCTTCTTGGATACACGGATCAGTCAAACCTCTCTCATCTCAACGGTCACGTGACATCGACGTGAGTTGGAGTGGGTGTCGACGGCATGACATTGATTCAACGTTGACTCGACGACCGTCTTTCAGTCCACTCATTAGCATTTTTTTTTCGACCGTCAGTATGTTTATTTTTCTGTCTGTTCGTCCGTACGTCTGTTTGTCATTCATTCATTCAGTCGGTCGGTCTGTCGTCTGTCAGTTTGTCAGTCAATCCTCTCTCTCTCTCTCTCTCTCTCTCAACGGCCATGTGACGTTGAAGTGAGTTGGAGTTGGTGTCGACGGCATGACGTCAAACCAACGTTGAATCGACGTCCGTCTGTCAGTCCACTCATTAGTTGTTTTCTACTGTCAGTATCAGTTTATTTTTCTGTCTAACTGTCCGTCCGTTCATCTGTTAGTCAGTCATTCAGTCAGTCGATCTATCTGTCGTCTGTCTGTCTACTGTCAGTTTTTCAGTCAAACCTCTCTCTCTCTCTCTCTCTCTCTCTCTCTCTCTGTCTCTGTCTCTCTCTCTCTCTCTCTCTCTCTACATGATGTTTGATCGAAATAAGATATGGTTTAAACCAAAACAAACGTTGTCTGTCCATAGGAATCTTCAATTTATTAAAACTGCACTTCTAGACAGATCGTTGGACATTTTTTTAATTGCACATGTAGACAGATCGTTGGACATTTTTTAATTGCACATGTAGACAGATCGTTGGACAGTTTTCTCAATAGATAGATAAGATAAGATAAGATATTAGGTAAGATATTAGATAAGATAAGATATAATATAAGATAAGATATAAGATAAGATATAAGATAAGATATAAGATAAGATATAAGATATAAGATAAGATAAGATAAGATATAAGATATAAGAGATAATATATAAGATATAAGAGATAAGATAAGATAAGATAAGATAGATAGAAGTGCTGTCCGTATGTGATAGCTATACTTGGATAGCGAATAACGAAAAGTTACGTAAAACCTATTTTGTAAGAAAGCTTTCGTAAGCCATTGACATGGGCCATTCAAGTAAGCTTTCGTAAGCCATTGACATGGGTCATTCACGAAGAGATTTTCGTCAATAACAAACGGATCCAGGATAAATGAATTTCAGTAATAAAAGCAAAATATCATTCTTTCCTTCTCGAGCCATTATTTCAATGTAAACGGGTATATTTTCTCTCAAAATATCTGAATATTGTTAGCATTTTAAGTTCCGCCAATACATTTGAATAGCGATGGCCGTTTCAATGGGCGGACAGTGTTTTGCGCATGCGCAAGAATGACGTCATAAACGGAATCTCTAAAACCTCCTATTGATTTTCAAGGTCAAGGGTAAAAGGTCAAGGCTACAATGGCCTTGACATTAAAAACCTTGTGAACAGGATAGAAGACAAATAGATCATCCTAGAATCTTCAAACCTTCCACAAATGTTCCCCATTGAAAGTCAATGAACCCTATTTCTTTTCAAGGTCAAAGGTCAAGGTCACAATGAACTTGACCTTAAAAACCTTGTGAACACGATAGAAGACACATTTATCATCATAGAAGCTTCAAACCCTCCATAAATATTCCCCATGGAAAGACGATGAACGCTATTGATTATCAAGGTCAAGGTTCTAAGGTCAAGGTCGCAATGAACATGACCTTAAAAACCTTATGAACAGGATAGAAGACGCAGTTATCAGCGTAGAAGCTTCAAACCTTCCACAAATTTTCCCCATGGAAAGACGATGAACCCTATTGATTTTCAAGGTCAAGGGTCGGAGATCAAGGTCACAATGGACTTGACCTTAAAATCTTATGAACAGGATGGAATACACAGGTATCATCGTAGAAGCTTCAAACCTTCTACAAATGTTCCCCATGGGGAGACGATGAACCGTATTGACTTTCAAGGTCAGTGGTCAGAGGTCAAGGTCACAATGGACTTGACCTTAAAAATCTTATGAACAGGTCAGAATATACAGCTATCATCGTAGAAGCTTCAAACCTTCATGTCGATGAATGGTGTGCTGTTGCGAGGGGATGCTACGCTTGCGTTGTCTTGTTTGTTCTGTCGAGATTATTTCACTTATATCTAACCGATCGTTAATCACAGGTTGGCGAAAATCGAAGCCGGCATCCCCGGAGAAAAACCACCCGACCTCCGGTTGGCGTCTCACATGTGACCCTAGCCAGTTTCGAAACACAGCCGTGGGAGAGCTATGATTAACAGTCAATAAGGCAAAGAGGCACCAAGCCAACAATTAATAATCAGATAGATCCAAGCTGTGTCCTAGCTCCATATTAACTGCAAATGACAAGCACAATAAATAGTTTAAGTTTCGTATTTGTTTATAAAACTTGTATTATGGTTACTTTCTAAAATTGCCTCGAGGCCTCGGGCCAATACAGCAGACCTCGGACCTTTCTTTCTTTCTTTCTTTCTTTCTTCCGGTTTCACCTTAACCCCAGGAGGGGACACAGACGGTGTACATTGCATACACTCCGGTTTTGCAGGATTAAAGCCTACACAGTAATCATGTAATGACGGCAGGGTTTTTTAACCTGCACAGGGGATGGTTATCCCTGCACAGGGGGCCTCCAGTTAACGTCCCGATCCGAAGGTCAATGCGAAATTACTTGATCAATGAAATTATATTATAAGCCAGTTACTTATATTTTTATGACCTCCAATGTTTATTATAGATATATATATAATTTGATTTATAGATATATATTATAAAATTATAGATATCTCGTAAAATTATAGATATCTCGAAATTGTATTAAATAGTAAAACGGCACGCCATATACTTTTCTATGTTCAGTCATATTAATTGAGTCACGTGACTGATTTCACGCTCTTTTTCAAACGTGGTCGTTGTGCTCCACGAAATTGTTCGAAATTTCACGAATCTCCCAGTCGAACACAAAACGTGCTCCACGCTTCAGTTCGTGGACCACGAAATCACCAGTCGAATACCGCCAATGATTGTCAGGTGAAATAATAAATATTCAAATACATGTGACGCACTATATAAAATAGATATGCAATTACGACACACTTTACATTCGAATGACTAGGTTGAGGCTCACTAGGAACAGGGGGCCTCTCTTAGTCCTTTCGGCCGCCTGTCTGTAGGTCAGTCATTTTAAAGTTTGATTTGAAGACAAGTTCAGACGGGACCTCTAGTGGGTGGGGGAGCGGATGTTTGTTCCTGTCATTCGTGTGAAATAACCACGATGGCCGCTTCACCAATGTATGGTGTAACACTTTGAAGCTCGTCTGTCTGGAATCAAACTGTCAGCGGTATTGGCACTTGGTATGCAGCATTAAAGGTTGTGATTCTGCATAGTTTCTTTTTCAAATGCAGATCATAGACTAATCCAAATCTTATTAACACAGAGGTCACGTGGGAGGTTGGATCGGTGTGGCATGGATGAATGGATGGATGAGGATGATAAAAAAGATGCGGATCACTGGATGGAAGGATGATGCTTACATGTATGTATGTATGTATGTATGTATGTATGTATGTATGTATGTATATGTATGTATGTATGTATGTATGTATGTATGTATGTATGTATGTATGTATGTATGTATGTATGTATGTATGTATGTATGTATGTATGTATGTATGTATGTATGTATGTATCGAGTTCGAGCAATATCTTTTTTCATTTTTTGATGTATTTGGAAATTATTTGCCAGAAGTTTTAACCGTTACGAGACGATGTGTCGCCCGCAAGGCCCAGGACGGATGGTTCCTTCAAGGTAGGGGTCGATCTTAGAGGTCAAAGGTTAAAAAGGGATTGTTTTCGTGTTCGGACAAAAACTTTCTTACGCCTGGATGGATTTCAAAATAACGTTAACGATGATCATTATGAGACGATGTGTCACACGAATGGCCCAATACTGTACATCTAAAGTCATGGCCCTACTTAGAAGTCAAAGGTCAAGAAGATGTTTTATCATGTCCGATCAATAACTTTAAAATTACATGGCAGAAATGTAAAACCATCATAAGACGATGTGTAGCGCGCACGACTTATGTCGGTACCCCTAGGTCAAAGTCATACTTAGAGGTCAAATATAAAAAAGGACTTTTTCCGTATCCAGGCAGTAACTTTTATTTTTGTTAACCATCCTCTGAGGATTTGTGGCTTGCTAGACCCAGGTGGATGCCAGTTAGGCCAAGGTCATCTTTAGAGGTCAAATATCAAAAAGGGTCTTTTTGACTCCTGTCAATAACTTTCGTATTCCTGCATGGCTGGCCAAAATGTTATTCATTAACAGATGATGTGGCATAGATAAAACCCAGGTCCGTAGCTCAAACAGACAGTACTCGACACTCATGTCTGTGTCCGATGTCGTTTAGCGGGGCATCTGTGTTCTATGGACGAAATTCTAGTTTATTCGTTTTTCTCTATCCCATCTTTCCATCTTTTGATGGTACCTTTCTCGGAAGACGGCTTAAGGTGAACGACTGTTCTAGTCTCGGCCGTTGACCAAGACTTGTTATCAGGGTGGGGTGCGATCTCACATAAGTACTTGTAACTGGCCGGCCCGACGAGGCCTTAACAGTTGACCACAGCGCAACGCATAAAGTGGTAGCATTCACTATCGTAACAACAAATTAATTATCACTGTTTCGCTAACCTTCGTACGTATTTGAGAAAGAGAGAGAGAGAGAGAGAGAGAGAGAGAGAGAGAGAGAGAGAGAGAGAGAGAGAGAGAGAGAGAGAGAGAGAGAGAGAGAGAGATGCATCATGGGACGAATATAAAGGGTTCGCAAAAATGCTTTTCGTGTGTTATTTATTCCAAGGCCGGAAAAAAGACATTGTACTTTGAATCTGAGTAGAAAGTTGCACTTTTGTGTATACATATGTCTCTTGATAGAATTGCTGCAGCTCATACGCCAGTCTGTGGCAGTCCTATAAATTTAAACTATACAATAAAGCATTCTGAGGGACAGCCAATTCCACCGCCACACTTTATATCAAGGCTCAAGCTTTTGACCTTGAGATTGAGTTGGCAAGGTTTATTTAGGGCTCTGCACATCAACTCAGTGAGGGGTATATTTCACAAAAGTTAACTGAAAATCCTTCCATGTGTAAATGAGATATGAAACGGACACAAAATTCCAAGTATCAAACTCGTGACCTTCACCTGTGACCTTGACCTTGAGTTGGCATGGTTTATATATGGGTTCTGCACATCAGCTTACTTAGAGGGATATGTGATGAAAGTTTAACGGAAATCCTTCCAGAGGTAAAGGAGATATGGAACAGGCACAAAATTCGAAGTGTCAAACTCTTGACCTTCAACTATGATTTTGACACTTAGTCGGCATGGTTTATTTATGTGTTCTGCACATCAGCTCACTGCAAGGGGGGTGGGGGGCATTTGACCAAAGTTTAATGAAAATCCTTTGAAGGGTAAAGGAGATACGGAACGAACACAAAATTCAAAGTTTCAACACTTGACCTTCCAATGTGGCCTTGACCTTGAGTCGGCATGGTTCATTTATAGGTTCTTCACATCAGCTCACTGAGGGAGACAATTGACAAAAGTTTAATGAAAATCTACCCAAGGGTAAAGGAGATATGGAACGGACACAAAATTCAAAGTTTCAACACTTGACCTTCCAATGTGGCCTTGACTTTGAGTCGGCATGGTTCATTTATAGGTTCTTCACATCAGCTCACTGAGGGAGACAATTGACAAAAGTTTAATGAAAATCTTTCCAAGGGTAAAGGAGATATGGAACGGACACAAAATTCCAAGTTTCAAACTCGTGACCTTCAACTGTGACCTTGACCTTGAGTCGGCATGATTTATTTATGGGTTCTGCTCATCAGCTCAATGAGACGAATAAATGACCAAAGTTGAATGAAAATCTATCAAAGGTTTCAGGAGATATGGAGTGGACAAGAAAGTGTTACGGGCAGACAGACGGTCATATGAAGAGACGGACGGACGGACGGACAGACGAAATCCATTCCTACAATCCCCGTTCCGCTTCGCGGCGGGGGATAACAAATGCGTTGTAGGCCTTACTGTCAACAGTGGTGTCACAGCTAATGATTTTCCATGAAGTGATCGTGCAAATAAACCATATACGCCCTTGTAATTTACAAGAGTAGTAACCACTTCTATATATGGTTCAAATGGGTGTTCCGCACCTGTCAAATTGTCTTAGTCTGTGAAAGGAAATTTCGATTTTGCAATTTTCTCCAAATAATCACAGCCTTTCCTGGTTGTCCCAGAGGCATACGACTTGCTGGAGAAATCGGCGGAGGGTCAGGTCTAAAACTTTCCCACAGTGATGTATTGGTTAAAATGAGTATTAACAACTAGAAACGAAAAAATCGATGATTCAGATTTTCTGAACGGAGTTTAACAGGTGAAAAAAATTTAATCACCTTTACCCGGCCGGGGATCGCACCCAGTTCGCCAGATCGACAGACCAACACTCTACCGCATCGCTGTAAAAGCCGGTTGGTACCGCAAGGCAGTACAAGTGTGCTATATACCTATACCCTATGACATTACGTAGTAATATTTTTTTTTTTTTTTTTTTTTTTTTTTTTTTTGGGGGGGGGGGGGGTTGGGTTTTACGGCCCTTTTTTATCTCACTCATATCGAGCCGATCGTTAATCATAGGTGGGCGAAAACCGGAGTATCCGGAGAAAAACCACCTGACCTTCCGTTGCAGAACTTGGCGTCTCACACGTGACCCGAGCGAGGCTCGAACCCACGGCGGTGAGAGACCTAATGACTAAGAGTCAGCGCTCTTATCCATTAGGCCACGGAGGCCCGTATTACGTAGTAATAAAAATTATAAATAGTGTTTGATTCTCTCTCTCTCTCTCTCTCTCTCTCTCTCTCTCGTGAAAATATGCCTATATAATTTTGATCCCCCACATAAACCCCACTTTTATATAGTAAAACTGGGGTTTACAGGGGTATACACTATTTTACTAACTTCTGCCAAAACATAGATTGTGGGTACTTGTTAGTAGCACGAGTACCTACAAGCTATGTTTTAGAGCAGAAATATGAATCATACCAGAATTTCTTTTCTGAAAATTTTCTGTCTTTTTTTCCTTTTTTGTAAAATTTTCAATATATTTGCATAGGCGTGTTGTCCTAAAGCTCTCTCTCTCTCTCTCTCTCTCTCTCTCTCTCTCTCTCTCTCTCTCTCTCTCTCTCTCTCTGTGTGTTTGTGTTTGTGTGTATGATCTTATACTAAGACGGTCAGTTAATTCCTGTCATTACGAAAACACGCCTATACAAATACATTGTAAACTTTATCTACAAGAAAACGTAAATTTTAGATGAAAAATTGGAATATTTTTCTTATTTCTGCTCAAAATATAAACTATGGGTACACAATAGAACCTCTAACGAGTACCCACAATCTATATTTTAGAGCAGAAATAAGAAAATTAAGGTTTACCCCTATTCACCCCAGTTTTACTATATAAAAGTGGGGTTCAAGGGGGTCAATATTGTATAGGCGTGTTTTCATGATGGTAGAAACCAGTACTAATTAATGTGGAAAATGTGTCTTGCTCTGTGCATACTTACAGAATTCACTGAATGCTAGACTAAGACATTTAAATTCTAATCATGTGTAGGAAAGACAGACCTATTTTCAGATCTAGACATTCTTTCGTTATCTTATTAGGCTTACAAATTACTCAAGACCTATAATTGTCTCTTGAGACAGTAACAAATTTACTTGACGTTACAAGCGATTTGCTTTGCATGCAGAATGTACATGTAGCCATGTTTCTCCTTTAGAAATGTGTGGCTCCGTTCAGAACCATGAGTGAGTGAGTGAGTGTTTTGAGTTTTACATCCCACTAACAGTTCAGGTCATACGGAGAAGGGACCGCGGTTTAAAAACCCATCCGAAAGTCTGGAGAAGCCCGGGATCGATCCTGCGACCCCTGGTTTACAAGGCGAGTAGCATAACCACTACACCACGGATGCTTCTGGGAATGTGTGACGGCCGTTAAAAGTGTCCCTGCCCTACATCATAGTGCAGTTTATATTTTCTTGTCCTTTGGGATCATTGATTCCATTGTGGAATTTTGAAAATATCTGAGGGTCACTGATGAGGCCTAAATGGCCGAAACTAGTTAGTCTGGCCCAGAAAACATGTACACTCCATATTTTCCAGTTCTGTGTGGTATTCCTTGCTTCCAAAGGATAACCCTTTCTAGATCATATTCTAAATTGAGAACCAAGAAAAATGTTTAAATTTATATACACATGCCAGGATTTAAGGAAAAAGGGATTTCGTAGCTCAGAAAGGTGGTCCACAAGAAAATGATGGCTGCTATTGACCAGGCCTAATTGGTCAATAGCAGCCATCATTTCAGCCGGCCTCGGTAGCTCAGTCGGATGCGCGTCTGACTGGTGATCAAGAGGACGCGGGTTCGATATATACCGGGTCGGCAACATTCTTTCGTAGAGATTCATCGTAAAATCTGTTCTACGGTCATTCTCTCCCTTCCGCTGATTCAAGACGGCAGTTGTCAGTTTCTGGCGAAAGAATGTGCACTGTACTGGACAACCGCTTACGTATAAGCTTGCCCAGGAAAAGTGTGGATAGGTCATCTGACCGGCTAATAAATGGCCTAAAATAGTGTTGGGTGTTGACTGGACCGATAAACTCCAAAACAAACCAACAAACAAACAAAATCAACATTGTTCATGGCCCGACACTATTTTTGTTGGTTTACTGTTTTTAATATCCACTGTTTCTTCATTACGATAACACTTTTTTTTCACATCTCCAAAAATTGGCTACTTTTCTGATGAAAATCTGTCATATTTTTGTTATTTTTACTTCAAACATAGGTTTTGGGTGCTCCTTCAAACCGCCTCATTGAGGCGGTTCTAACGAGTACCCACAACCTATGTCTTGGATCAGAAATAAGAAAAATAATATATACCCCCGTAAACCCCAGTTTTCTATCTATATATGAAGTGGGGTTTAGGGGGTGTTCATTTCACGTACTTGGTCACGTGATGTCAAATATGATTTATGAAAAGGTTCTCCTCCGTAAGCAAGGAATACACCAGAGAGGGGTTTAAGATTTTTCTGGGCCAGATAAGCTAGTTTCGACCATCTAGGCCTGATCAGAAGCAGGCATCATTTTCATATATTGTTTCGTATGCTTCAGAGAAACTATGGCTTGGTGTTACACACATTATATGTGAGTCGTGTGTGTATGTGTGTTGTTGTTTTTTTTTCAGAGGAAATTGGCTTAACATATGAAATGTAAAACCCTAATTTTCTTCAAAGTCGGTCAGTTATCAGTAGACAAATCACGCGCGCTACGCGCTCGTGATTTGATCTACTTTACAACTGACATTCAAACTGTTATTTATTACTCAAAAATCACAGCTACAGCTCATATTTTTCTAAATAACAACCTATATTTGGAGTATAAATAAGACAAGAAAAGAAATGGCAGAAAGAGCCATATCAGGTGACTCGATTGTGATTGCATTTATCCATTTTGGAAAGAAAAAGGCAATGATATCTCATCATTAACGCCGTTTAGTTATAAACTTATAGCGAGCACAGCTCGCGATGCGCGAACGAAGTGAGCTCTACGGTAGAGAAACTGACCAAGAAAATTAACATACAGCCCTACATACTTTACATGCTTAGATCGATCTGACCATTTTTCTTCCATCTGTCTTCCGGAAGTTGTTTAATGGGGCGAAAACGAGGCTGACAGTCTGGTATACCGTGTTTTCAGAACATTCGGATGATTTTCAGAGTTTTACCGAAGACAAGTCTAGCGTATGACAACAGATGAACAGAAACGGACCTAATAAACAGAACGAACTTGCAAAAACAACAAAAATCCCGAAGTGCTTATTTTTCATTATTTCTCCGACCTTTGAATGTTTAATCCAGCTGGGCACCGCCATATTGAAAGTACTTTTATTGTACTATAAAATACTGTACATAATGAGGTGTACCTAAAACAAGCAGCTAGCAAAATGTACTTACAGAAGTATCTGAACAGAATAGAATAGAATAGAGCTTACAACATCATAGGTAATAAAATGGCTAAATGTGACCAAATCAGTGTATAAACATAGATAGATAATACCCACAATAATGCTGATCTATCTATCTATCCATCTATCTATCTGTCTGATTTGTTTGATTTGAGGTTTTACGTCCCAATCAACACTGTAAAGGTCATTTTGGAGATGTTGTTTCCAATTTTGTGGGACTTTTACCCGACATTGAGATGAAAAGACATCTCAAGCCCTGACGCCCAATGAAACCAATAGGGTTTATAAGCATGCACGGGCCGACTCGCACCACTTTGCCTGGGCAGGCTTACATGTAGATCCCCTAAGCGGTTTACCACCAGTACTCGTGTGCGGGTCGGTTTCAGCTCTACATGGAAGCATCATGCAGCCCATCTTTTTCTTCAAGCCCCGATGGGCAGGGGCCGGCTGTCTGTCTGTCTGTATCTGTCTGTCTGTATCTGTCTGTCTGTCTGTCTGTCTGTCTGTCTGTCTGTCTGTCTGTCTGTCTGTCTAATCTTATCTTATCTTATCTTATCCTATCCTATCTATCGAAGGGTGTTAGCTGAAATAAAGGGAAAGATGAGTTTGTACAGTGTTAGTATAGTTAAAAGATAAAAATAGAGATTGCTCTTTAAAGGAGAAGCATGAACCCCCCAGGCAAACAGCACTACTAAACTGGATTTTTATTAACATGCGGGTACAGGGGCAACACCCACATAAATGAGCCCTTTTCCAGGTAACTGGCCTGATGCACGCATGGTAGATCTCACACCAGATCTCGAGGTTTGTCTATGATGAGGGTCTGTAGCAGAGAGCTTCCACTCTCTGCAATCTCTCCGTCAGCTGCTTCAATATCGTCTTAGGGCCCCCAAGGCCCTTGCTTTTCATCTACCTGTATGTCACAGCCAGCCTCGAATGCACTGTTGGAGTGTTTCACATGTCCATACCAGCGGAGCCTTCTCTCATTCAGGATAAGGTCAGGTCCTCAATGGACATTGCAGATCTGTCTGATCATTGACATGTCATTCCGCTGCAGAGACGCTGGAGGTTTGGCTTTATCAATGGCCAAGTGTCACTAGCATGGAACACCGCACTCGCACAAGAGCTTTACACACGGCAACGTGTCTTGAACGAGACGTGATGGGAAGAGAGAACTGGTAGCCGTTCCTTGATTTTCTTCCAGGCTGTTTCACGTGATGTGGTCGAAAGATCACAGCCATCCGTTGTTGGGAGTATGTCTCCTAGGTAGCAAAAGGAAGCTACCTCACCTCTAGCTTGCCAGGTCCACCTTGGACTTCCCTATACGGTATCAGACCCAAAAATATTCTGCAAATTTTAGCATACCCAAAAAATATTCCCAAACTATACTGGTATAGACTTGTCTTCTGTGAAGAAAACGTGTTTTCACTAATTTTTGCCTATAATGATTGTATTTGGTAACAAAAGAGCTTAAAACAGTTCCTAACAGTATAGCTCAATAACTATAACGCAACTGAATGTTTGTGCAGCAAGGAAAACAAAAACATAATTAAATCAGCTTCTGAGATCAGAAGCTGGGTGACATAATGTGTCAACAACACGCATTAAGCATTTAAAGCCAAATATACCAAAGATATTTGATAGTCCCCCTACAAAAAAAAAATACCTGCTAAATGGCCAGACCCATAAAAATACCAGGTTCTTCCTACCCCCAAAACCCCCACACAAAAAATGCTAAAATATACAATTGTGACCCCCCCAACCCACCGAAAAAAATAGTCCCAGCCTATGTAGTAGGCAACGTTCATAGTACCCCCTGGGTCTGCCGTCTAAGGGGCGTGTAGTTCTTTGGCACTGTGTACACCGATAATCAAGGTTCTCTGTCAAGCCCATTAGCCCACTGAATTTCCCGTGCTTTCAGAACATGCAGCCATTGCGAAATGTATTGCCCACTCCAGTGTGACATACAACACATGGGAACTCACCTGGCCTCTGCAGTGGGTCTAGGCCAGTACCACAGATGCAGGGGGTCTAGGCCAGTACCATAGACCATGATTTTCATCTTTCCGACATTATCTCTCAGCCCTATCTCCTCCATTGCTTCTTTCCAAGTGAAGCGCCTCCTGGCACTTTCCTCAAGCGATTCAGCTATGATGACAAGGTCATCAGCATACAGGTCCTCCCAGGGGACTCCAGAGTGGAACTTGTGTGTCATTGCCTTCACTTCTGTTTTTCAAGCACACTGATGAAAAGAAGTGGGCTGAGAACAGAGCCTTGATGAACACGGACACGGTTCCCCACATTAGCAAGCATGTACACCCCCTCGACCGGTTGCAAAATCCAGTTGTCCACTCCAAGTTTGCAGTGCCAACCAGATAAACTTCCAGGGTACTTGATTAAATGCCTTCTCCTGGTCTATGAAAGCCATGTAGTCTCTTGTTGGCACATTATTGCAGTTGGAAAACTTTATTGAGGAGACTAGGAGATTTGGGTCTTCCAAAACAAAGGAAAACTAAAAATCAGCACAGTATCTAATATATGGAACAGTATTAAGGTAAAAACTCAATTATGCAATGTGCAATTACAATATGAATTGTTGAAACCGCACTTTGCATTATGAACCTTTCCATATCTTTCTACTTTATTCGAATATGCAACATGCACATTCTAATTTGAGACCTTTGTATTTAAATATGGCATTTGGACGTCCTATTTTGCATTATTCAGTTTCGATTCTGCTGTGGTTAGACGGGGTACCAATCATTGAGGTGACGGTAACGTTCGGTAATGTCCGTGGATTTGCCGTATTTTTTCCGATGACAAGCGTCCGTTTGAGAAGATCGCATTCGCTTTTCCAGGGGCCAAATTCAAGCCAGCAGCGATAAATTTTATCCAGCTATTCAATAATTCGGATATTTACAATAATGTGTACGTTTGCATCTTTAAAATAAATTTTACATCGCGGTTCCTTATTTATGAGAAACAGGATTTTTATTTAAAAGTTACTACTTGTTTGACGAAGGGGAAAATACTCTATCGTTGAACATTTACTAAATTACCATGAGGGATTAGTCTGTGCCGAATCCGTGGATTTGAAATGAGCAATTATTGTTAAAATTGATTAATTCATACAATTTGCATAAATCTGATCCTTCTGAGGTGTTACTTATAAAGATATTATTTACTAATTGCAACCTCACTCAAAACTCAAATGTTTGGATATTATAGAAGTATCTATATGTTCGCACAGCATATCGCCGAGCGGTGGGGTAACCCCTATGTGCTTATGACGCCCCGTTTACCTTCAAAACCAGTTTGTCTCTCTGTTCACCGGCAACGGGGATTCGTTCCCTGGGACCTCACCAGCTGACCACACCGGGAATTTGGAAAACAACAACTAGTTCCCCAATTCCCATTGTAATTCTGATGTAAACACTTCATTCATTAACATGAACAGTACTTACTCATTCTCAGCCCCGACCCACAACCATAGAAACGCACCTGTGGTCACAATGACAGCTGTCCTATTCATATGTCCGTCTGTCTGTCTTCATAAGTTAGACTGGGGCAGGATAGCTTTCATCCAACAGAATCACAACGCGAAAATATTAGCTGGTCGTCGTCCGTCCGTCCGTCTGTCTTCAGCCAGCAAAACCTTGCTGAGCTAGTATCGCGACTGTCTTAACCAGCCTACTACATATTTCTTCAAGTTCTACATGTAACGATTTGGCAAATGGAGTGGCTGAATCCAAACCATTTTGTACTTACATGTATTTCCATGTATTAGGTCTACACCAAAGTTTTTTTTTCTTCTTGTTTTATTACAGTTAGACCGCGTACAGCGTACCCAGGTTTACCTGGCGGAACTTAACGACATTATCTATTTATTTATTTATTTATTTACTTATTATTAAAGTTTACAGAATCCAGAAAAAAAAAATGTTTTTGATGCATTAGATTTGTACATTATACCGCCGAAAAATAGAACAACAAAAATTGAAAGATGAAAAGTCGTGATGATATTTTTCTGACTGTTGCTTAAAATATACATGTTGGGTACACGTTAGAAGCGCCTCTTCGATCCCATTTTAACGAGTACCCACAATCTATATTTTGGAGTAGAAATGAGAAAAATAATGTTTACTCCTGTCAATCCCAGTTTTACCCTATAAAAGTGGGGATCAAGTGTGTGTGTGTGTGTGTGTGTGGGGGGGGGGGGGGTAAGAATTATAAAGATGTTATTTTATGGTGGGATGCGCTTGGTATGTGAGTGCGTTTTTAGTTTTACGTCTCGACAACAGCTAAGGTCATACGGAGATGGGACCTGGGTTTAAAGACTCATCCGAAATTCTGGAGAAGCCGGGGTCGATCCTGCGATCCCTGGTTAATGAGGCGAGTAGCATAACCACTACACCACAGAGGCTTCCAGCGCTTGATATGTTACATTGTAGCAGGTGCGGGTTTTCCACCTGCTATCCGGTATGAAAGAATTTGCTGCGCGTTGTGTTTTTCTCAAACAAGAGGGCCATGATGGCCCTGGATCGCTCACCTGACCCATATGATAGAGTTACAAGTGGGCCTCTGGGAGGGCCATTATTGACCCCAGGGCTACAATGTGCATAAAGTTGAGGGAGGTCTAAAAAGGTGAAGCTTCATACCAAATATCAACAAAGCCTATAATTTGAACAATCTTGGCAAAGGTCCACTAGATGAAGCTACACACCAAATATCAAAGACCTGGGCCTTGGGGTTTCAGAGACCATTTTTTAAAGATATTCCCTACATAGCCTATGTAAAACCAAATGGCCCTGGGGCGGGGACATTTTTGACCTCAGAGCTATAATTTAAACAATCTTGATAGAGGTCCACTAGATGAAGCTTCACACCAAATATCAAAGACCTAGGTCTTGCTGTTTCAGAGAAGATTTCCAAAGATTATCTCTATATATAAGTCTATGTAAAACCAAAGGGCCCCAGGGCAGGGGCTATAATTTGAACAATCTTGGTAGAGGTCCACTAGATGAAGCTCCATACCAAATATCAAAGACATGGGCCTTGTGGTTTCAGAGAAGAAGATTTTTAAAGATTTTCCCTATATAAGTCTATGCAAAACCAAAGGGTCTCGGGGCGGGGGCATTTTTGGCCCCAGGACTATAAATTGAATAATCTGTATAGAGGTCCACTAGATGAAATTTCACACCAAATATCAAAGACCTAGGCCTTGTGGTTTCACAGAAGAAGATTTTTAAAGATTTTCCCTATATAAGTCTATGTAAAACCAAAGGGCCCCCGAGACAGGGGCGTTTTTGGTCTCAGGGCTATAATTTGAACAATCTTGGTAGAGGTCCACAAGATTAAGCTTCATACCAAATGTCAAAGACCTAGGCCTTGTGGTTTCAGAGAAGAAGAGTTTTAAAGATTTTCCCTATATAAGTCTATGTAAAACCAAAGGGCCCCAAGGCTGGGGCATTTTTGGTCTCAGGGCTATAATTGAACAATTTTGGTAGAGGTCCACTAGATGAAGCTTCATACCAAATATCAAAGACCTAGGCCTTGTGAATTCAGAGACAAAATTTTTCAAGATTTTCCCCATATAAGTCAATGTAAAACCAAATGGCCCTGGAGCGGGAGCATTTTTGGCCCGTGGGCTATAATTTGAACAATCTTGATAGGGGTCCACTAGGTGAAGCTTCATACCAAATATCAAAGACCTGGGACATGTTGTTTCAGAGAAGAAGATTTTTTAAGATTTCCCTATATAAGCCTATGTAAAACCAAAGGGTCTCGGGCGTGTGCATTTTTGGCCCCAGAACTATAATTTGAACAATCTTGGTAGGGGTCCACTAGGTATAGCTTCATACCAAATATCAAAGACCTGGGCCTTGCGGTTTCAGAGAAGAAGATTTTTAAAGATTTTCCCTATATATGCCCATGTAAAACCAAAAGGCCCCGGGGCGGGGGCATTTTTGGCCCCAGCAATATAATTTGAACAATCTTGGTAGGGGTCCACTAGATGAAGCTTCATACCAAATATCAAAAACATGGCCCTTACGGTTTCAGAGAAGAAAATTTTTAAAGATTTTCCCTATATAAGCCTATGAAAAATCAAAGGGTCCCGGGGCGGGGGCATTTTTGGCCCCAGCACTATAATTTGAACAATCTTCGTAGGGGTCCACAAGATGAAGCCTCATACCAAATATCAAAGACCTGGGCCTTGCGGTTTCAGAGAAGAAGATTTTTCAAGATTTTCCATATATAAGCCCATGTAAAACCAATTGGCCCCCGAGCAGGGGCATTTTTGGTCCCAGGGCTATAATATGAACAATCTTGGTAGGGGTCCACTAGGTGAAGCTTCATACCAAATATCAAAGACCTAGGCCTTGCGGTTTCAGAGAAGAAGATTTTTTAAGATTTGTCCTATTTAATGCCATGTAAAACCAAAGGGCCCCGGGGCGGGGGCATTTTTGGCCCCAGCACTATAATTTGAACAATCTTGGTAAGGGTCCCCTAGATGAAGCTTCATACCAAATATCAAAGAACTGGGCTTTGCGGTTTCAGAGAAGAAGATTTTTACAGATTTTCCCTATATAAGCCCATGTAAAACCAAAGGGCCCCAGAGCGGGGGCATTTTTGGTCCCAGCACTATAATTTGAACAATCTTGGTAGGGGTCCACTAGATGAAGCTTCATTCCAAATATCAAAGACCTGGGCCTTGTGGTTTCAGAGAAGAAGATTTTTTAAGTTTTTGGTGAAAAAAAAAATCTATTTTTGGCTCCTATGACCTAGATGTGCAACGGACCGGAACCATTTGAACAACTTTGAAAGGGGACCACCATTCCTGTGAAGTTTGGTCAAAATCCGATCAGTGGTTTAGGAGGAGATGTCGTTTGAAGAAATTGTTTACGTACGCACGGACGCACGCACGGACTGACGACGGACGACGGACGAAAAGTGATCCCAAAAGCTCACCTCGTCACTACGTGACGGTGAGCTAAAAAGTGGAAACCTTTGCGTTTTGTCACTTGAAGCCAAAAATCTAGTATAAAAAGTCAGATAGTTTTCTATTTTCTTATAAATTAATGAATGCATTTAACACAAACAGTTACGAACATCTATATAAACATGTGACAAAACAAACTGGGAATCAGACCCCCGGCCATCGGGGCTTGAAGAAATAGATGGGCTGCATGAACTGAAACCGACCCGCACACCAGTACTGGTAAACCGCTTAGAGGATCTAAGTCTACCGAGCCAAAGCGGTGCTTGCAAACCCTATTGGTTTCATTGGGCGACAGGGCTTGGAGATGTCATTTCATCTCAGTGTCGGGTAAAAGTCCCACAAAAGTGGAAGCAACGTCTCCAAAATGATCTATACTGTGTTGAAGGTGACATTAAACATCAAATCAAACAACAGAACCAAAATGCCTAGTTTTAGAATTCCGTTGGATATGCCCTAAATCAGAAATAAATGTTAGAGGGAACGTAAGTCGTTTCTCATCTGAAAGCATTTTCACAAAAGAGAGTTGTAACTATGTTTGCTTCAGGTGATCATAAAGGAGCAGTCTCACCAAGGTCTACACGACATTGGCCTTTCGGTGCCATACAAAATTATTATAAGTATTTACAACAAATTTATATTTTAGAGGTGCAATGACCTGAACACATTTGCGATATATTTAGATAAAACTTGGACACAAAACAAACACAGCAAAGCTGATTCCTGGTCTGACATATAAAATAAAAATTATGTGTAAATGATTTTATCGGCAAGGGTGTAATGTCCCCAAATCGTCCGTTTTATGCCAAAAATATAGTTCTCTCGTTTCTTTCACTCCTCCGTGTCACCAATACGCTTGCAGATTCTTTTTGGTATCTTCCGAATACAGGCGGACGTTTACGGAAAAACGATCACAGCGCCACTTAACGAGAATAATGAGAACTAGAAGAAGCGGAAGCGGAATATTTTGCACAATTGTAACTGAATATAGCATAACAGAATATCAAAATTGCATATTGCAATCACAATGTTGCATAATTGAGTTTTTACCTAAATCCTGTTCCATAAATATAGCATAACAGAATATCAAAATTGCATATTGCAATCTCAATGTTGCATAATTGAGTTTTTACCTAAATACTGTTCCATACTAATATGTTCTTAATTTGTTTGTTTGTTGTTGTTGTTATTTTTTTTTCAGAAAATACATTTTAAAACAAACCATTTGTGGGAATATGCAGGAGATGAATTTACCTCTTTCTAGCCTGTAACGGCTTAGAATCAGTGCCCTGATCCAAAATATTCCAAATTTTTTTGGTTACCACAGCAGACTGAACGTAAATCAGAATTAAAAATGTCAGAAAGCCAAAAATTCAAAGACAACGTCTCCTACCATATTCTTTACGGGCCTCCATGGCCTAGTGGTTAAGAGCGCTGACTCTTGATCATTAGGTGTCTCACCGCTGTGGTTTGAGCCTCGCTTGGGTTACATGTGAGATGCCAAGTTCTGCAACGGAAGGTCGGGTGGTTTTTCTCCAGGTACCCCGGTTTTCGCCCACCTCTGATTAACGATCGACTCGATATAAGTGAAATAATCTTGAAAGGGCCGTAAAACCTAAACAAAAAAAATACCATATTCTAGTTCTGATGTAACTGTGGTGTTACCAGCTGTATTTCTTTCCCTTTGGTGTCTTTTATGGGTGGAGTAAGTTAATTGTATCAATTCCTGATCTTTGTTTTACTTCTACTTTGATGGCTCAGTGGTGGAGTGTCCGCTTTGGGATGAGGTTGTAGGTCTCGATCCCCGGCTATGTCATGCATTTGATGTTACTTGTTTCTGAAAGATATCAGAATCAGATATCTTTCAGATATGTTAAGTTAAATAAAGTTTTTATCCTTATCACTGTTTATGAGTTACTATGCTTTGTTATTACAGCATCAGTTTCGTGGAATTATTTAGTTGCATAGACTCGTGTATGCTATGCTGTGCTCGCTCTTAGGCTAAGCCTATTTACATATTACTAGAATTGCATGATTAGTGAATTTGCAGTATCAAATGCCGGTTGTACATTTTGTTTTGTTTTTGTTGAATTCCATAGATTGAATATCAAAATTGACGTATAAACCGGTGTTTAATTTAACAATGTATATTTCAAAGAGTTGAGTTCGACCATGATAGATCAGCGAGCACAGCCTTAGCGAAATTATAAACCGACAAACACAATCAGCAAAAAGTCTGGTCTTCTTCATACTTAACACCCTCCTTTCCAACATCAAGAACAACACATTATTATTAATATTATTATTATTATTGTTATTATTATTATTATTATTATTTTTATTTTTATTTTTATTATTTGTTATCATTATTATCATTGTTAAATGTTCTTTCCTACAAGCAATTTTAGCTATTTTTTTTTTTAGTGTTTATCCACTTTATTTGCATCACTTTATTAATAATTATAATAATAATAGATGAAGTAGTGGTAGTAGTACAGTGCTAGAAGCAGTAGTACTATTAGTAGTAATGACATTTGGAGTAGTAGCAAGATATTATTACCATCGTTTTGATTATAATTATTATTATTTCTGTATATTCCTTCAGACCATAGTGGCTAGTTTTATCCAATTGTATTTTCATCACGTAAACATTCTCATGAAATACCCTTATGTCAAGAAAAATAAGGTTTATATTTCAACCCGCAATTTCGTTAGAGAAACTAGCCATTTACACAGAATAATTATGGGTGAATAGCAAATTGTTTTCAGTCCCTTTTTTTACCGCCCCCGCCCATAGGGGCTTGAAGAAATATATGGGCTGCATGATGCTTCCACGCAGAGCTGAATCCGGCCCGCACACTAGTACTGGTAAACCGCTTAGAGGATCTAAGCCTGTCCAGGAACCGCGGTGCGAGGTGGACCGTCCATGCTAATAAACCCTATTGGTTTCATTGGGCGACAGGGCTTGAGATGTCATTTCATCTCAATGTCGGGTAAAAGTCCCACAAAATTGGAAGCAACGTCTCCAAAATGACCTTTACAGTGTTGACGGGGACGTTAAACCTCAAATCAAACAAACAAATTTTCAGTCCCTTTCAATTAACTGTTATAAACTTCATTTGAAAGAAATAACTAAAATTATTACAAGAAACATAATAAAACGATATCTTGTGGACAGCTATAGGGGCTTGAAGAAATATATGGGCTGCATGATGCTTCCACGCAGAGCTGAATCCGGGCCGCACACTAGTACTGGTAAACCGCTTAGAGGATCTAAGCCTGTCCAGGAACCGCGGTGCGAGGCGGACCGTCCATGCTAATAAACCCTTTTGGTTTCATTGGGCGACAGGACTGGAGATGTCATTTCATCTCAATGTCGGGTAAAAGTCCCACAAAATTGGAAGCAACGTCTCCAAAATGACCTTTACAGTGTTGACGGGGACGTTAAACTTCAAATCAAACAAACAAACAAAACAGCTATATTTTATCTTTGTGGCTAAAGTGCTACATCTTATTAGTTAGCATATTGTATCGCTTCTCTCCAAAATCAGGGCACATCAAAATGCACACGTTGGCAGGTTTGAAACACAACTTCCCATACAAAAACGCCAATGGTACTGAATCCACTATGTTCCTTACTCACCCTCATAATATCCGTCAAATGATCTTTTAATATTCTATCCAAAATAATCAGACCTAATCTTTTTTTTTTTCACAAAGTGTCTATGGAAAAACTTTTTAATTGCTGTCAATAAATCCTTTTCTCTTACTGAACTCCAAGGAAAATACACAGTTCCATTTATAGATCATGTAAGCAACTCGTGTTAGAATTAATGTGTTGAAGTATTGAAAACTATTATTAGTGACTATAAAGAGTTAGGTAGTCAACAGCCCGAGTCACAAAAAATATCAGAAATTTTCATCGGAAAAACAGCCATTTTGGAGAAATGAAAGACTGCTCCATGTTACACGGTTGTGTTTTCGCAAAGTTGGTCTTGTTATGTCTTGTTGGGCTGGCTAATTAAGTTCTAAAAATTTCTTTCCGAGCCATCACTCGAGATCCACATGTACGACAAGGCCTACACGTATTGTTTCAGGATCTAATTAGAAGGTCAAAGGAAGGTCTTTACAATTTTATCTTTGGAGTAGAAGGAATATAATGATGATTTTAAAGCCTTAACACCCAACTTTATCCTATACGTTGTGGCATTTGCGGTTAAATACGATCGGTATCGTTTGTTTGCTTGATTGTGTTGATGTTTTACGTTCCCGCCAACACTATTTAGGTCATTTTGGACACACTGCTTCCGATTTTGTGGGACTTTACCCAATATTGAGGTGAAATTACCATCCAAAGAAACTGGTAGGGTTTAAGAAGCGGTCCGACTCGAACCCCTTTTCCTGGGCAGGTTAAAATGTATGCGGTTTACCAGTAGTTTCGGCTCTGCGTGGAAGCATCATGCAGCCCAATTTATTTCTCTAAGCCCGAACGGGCGGGTACGCGTTGTATGAAAACCTTTCTGAATAGTGATGGCTCATCTAACCCATATATGACAATGGAATCTCCCACCTAATAAGTTGGTCCATTTCCAAGTTTGTTTTATTTGAAGAAAAGTTCTAAATAAATGCGTGTACCTAGAGCAAACAGTGTATACCCAGATAAAACGCGCGTTTTGCGGCGTCAGATCCGGGTATACACTGTTTGCCAATGTCCCAAATAAGGGCCGCTAGGCATATATCTCCAAAATGGTTACTTTTCTAGTTAAAATGAGTGATATATGTCTTATCTATACTCCAAAAATAGGTTGTGGGTGCTCGTTAGAACCGCCTCATTGAGGCGGTTCTGACGAACACCCATAAGCTATGTTTTGGAGCGGAAATGAGAAAATATTGCATACGCCTACAAACCCCATTTTTTGTATATAATGTGGGGTTAAATGGGTGTTCATTGCACGGACTTGTTATCGTGATGTTATCGTGATGTAAGACACTGATCAGACGACACAAAAAGCGAGGTTGTTCATGGTCTTAACTATTTGCTTTTTTCTACTCAAAAGAAAGAAAGCCTTGTTTTTCCTGATACATATTTAAGGTTATTCGCGCCTTAGTCTTGAGACGCTTCTCCCAAGAATCCTTAGAAGCCTTCGGGGTGTAGTGAATAAACTACTCGCCTCGTAAACCAGGAATCTCGGGTTCGATTCCGGGCTTCTTAAGACTTTCGGATGAGTCTTAAATCTAGGTCCCGTCTCCGTATGACCTTAGCTGTTGGTGGGATCGTGGGACGTAAAACTCAAATACACTGACTCACTCTCACAAGCATCCACAGTCTACGCAAGGAAAAGGCCTCGTAGGAGACAACTGCAGAGTCATCACGAAAACACGTCTATATAATTTTGACCCCCTAGAACCCCACTTTTATATAGTAAACTGGGGTTTACAGGGGTAAACCTTATTTCTGCTCAAAAATATAGATTGTGGGTACTCGATAGAACCGCCTCGATGAGGCGGTTCTAACGAGTAACCACATTCTATATTATGAGCAGAAATAAGAAAAATATCACAATTTTTCATCTGAACTTTTTCATTTTTACGGCAGTGAAATTTACAATTTGTGTACATGTATAGGCGTGTTTTCGTAATGTCTTGAGACGCTTCTTACAAGCAACCTTAGAAGCCATCATGGTGTAGTGGATAAGCTACTCGCCTCGTAAACCAGGGGTCGTGCGTTCGATCCCGGGCCTCTCCAGACTTTCCGATGAGTCTTTAAACCGAGATCCCGTCTCCGTATGACCTTAGCTGTTGGTGGGTCAAAAACCTTAAACACATTCTCTCTCTCACAAGCATCCACAACCTACGCAAGGAAAAGGACTCGTAGGAGACAGCTGCAGAATTCATCATGTTAAAAACTATGTGTAATGAAGACCCTCTAACCCCAACTTTATATTGAGAAAAGGGGCGTTTCAGGGGTGTATATCATTTTCCTTATTTTCCTTAATTTCGGCCTATACCATTGATTATGGATACTCGTTAGAACCGCCTCAATGAGGCAGTTAGAACGAGCACCCACATTCTATGTTCGGACGACCCCGCCCATCGGGGCTTGAAGAAATAGATTGGCTGCATGATGCTTCCACGCAGAGCTGAAACCGACCCGCACACGAGTACTGGTAACCCGCTTAGAGGATCTAAGCCTGCCCAGGCAAAACGATGCGAGTCGAACCGTCCATGCTTATACGGACCCGAGATGTCATTTCATCTCAATGTCTGGTAAAACTCCCACAAAATTGGAAGCAACGTCTCCAAAATTACCTATTGACGGGGACAGTGTTGACGGGACGTTAAACCTCAAATCAAACAAACAAACGAGCACCCACAATAACATGGAGTGTGGATGCTCGTTAGAACCGCCTCAATGAGGCGGTTGTAACGAGCACCCACAATCTATTTTCGGACGACAATAAAAAAACAAATATCAGAAATGATCATCAAAAAAGTGCTCATTCTAGAGATGTGAAAAACGAAATTTCAGCGCTCGGATGTGTTACCGCAATGGTATCTAAAAGTTATCTACTTGTGTCATGAAAAATGAAATTTTATCATATGACGTCGTTGATAAGCAATGCATAAGTTGTGTAATAAAATTCGTATGATCACAATTGTAATAACACTTTGGCGGGATTAAGTAACGTCATGACGACGTCCATGTCAATCATGCATTTTTGCGGAAAATAAATGTCAAATTTAAAGGCGACAATTCCAATTTAAAGTGGTCATATGCTAAACAGAATTTTACACTCATCGTCATTTCATAGAGAATTTATGAAACTCGCCGAAGGCTCGTTTCATAAATTTCATATGAAATGGCTACTCGTGTATGATCCTCTATATCACACTGTGTTCGACCTTAATGAGGGGCGACAAAGCATTGTCTGCGAATAACCTCCCGTGGAGATAAATGCGTTTGTCTGAGAGATATTGTAGTTCGATATTATTGTTATTACATTGTGTCTCAGAATTGTCGAAATAACATATTCTGTGATTATTTATTGATATTAAACCCTGCTACATGGAGACATTTAATCAATGGGGGGTTTAACCCATTTTGTATCAGAAAACCCAATCCGGGTAATTGGCAAACTGTGTAGGCCCTGATCAGACGTCGCGTTCCGCGGCGTCTGATCGGGCCCTACACTATTTGCGAAAAGTTAAAAAGCCATTTTCCAAGTAAATTTTGAAGCAAACACAACCTGAAACCCCTAAATTTGGAAATGGAATTGTGCTATATATAAGGTGGAAGATTCCATTTGGTACAAAATGGGGGGTTTAATGTACAACGTCTCTTGTTTCTCGTGAAGCAAGCGAGGAAATTGAATCAATAAGTAATTTTGGCCATATTTTCTATCGTTGAACAGAAATAGTATAGATTTCATGGGACGAGAATGTTCATTTTCTCCACAATTGAGATCTCAAGCAGAAACTGGTGATTACATCGTGAAAACACGCCTATATAATTTTGACACCCTTAAACCCCCAATTTTTATCTAGTAAAACTGGGGTTTACAGGGTATACCTTATTCTCTTACACACCGGATAAGGAAATCCACAGTTTTAGCTTGGGATAGAAATTCTGTTCTAACCCAAAATCGAATATTCTCGCGTGTTTGATAATTGCACTGGTTGAATACGACCTCATATGCGTCGTCGGTAAAGTGTCGTTGGTTTTGTTTGTTTGATTTGATGTTTAACGTCCCCGTAAACACTGTAAAGGTCATTTTGGAGACGTTGCTTCCAATTTTGTGGGACTTTTACCCGACACTGAGATGAAATGACATCTCAAGCCCTGTCGCCCAATGAAACCAATAGGGTTTATTAGCATGGACGGTCCACCTCACACCGCGGTTCCTGGACAGGCTTAGATCCTCTAAGCGGTTTACCAGTACTAGTGTGTGGGCCGGATTCAGCTCTGCGTGGAAGCATCATGCAGCCCATATATTTTTCAAGCCCCTATGGGCGGGGGCGATAAAGTGTCGTCGGTAAAGTTGACGTCACAGCACGTTACGTGACGCCAGTAAACATCACACTTTAATGTCATCACAATATGGCAGACGTCGGCCACCGAAGTGACTGCAGTAGTGAAATCCCACGCTCAGAAAAGGAAGGTATGCAAGAAAAAAGAATTCTACATGGGTGTGAGGGGTGGATAGAAAAATCCGTCCCTCGGGACCACTGTCCGGCATCACTCGGCAAGTCTCGTGATGCCGAACACTGACCCTCGGGACGAATGTTTCCATCCACCCCTCACACTATGTAAAATTCTTATATTCCTTATTTCTGCTCAGAAACATATTTCTCGTTAGAACCGTCTCGCCCCTATGAAACCCTCAGTGGCTCGAACTATCCATGTCTCGAGAACTTTTTCATGGTTTCATTTTTGCTGAAAAATGTGAGTAGCTTTTGCATAAGCAGAAGATACTCACAAATTTCCAGCAAAAAATATTGTTCTTGCTACAACAGTTAATACGTACATATTTGTTTGTTTGATTTGAGGTATAATGTCCCCGTCAACACTGTTAAGGTCATTTTGTTGGACTTTCACCCGACATTGAGATGAAATGACATCTCAAGCCCTGTCGCCAAATGAAACAAATACGATTTATAAGCATGGACGGTCCGACTCGCACCGCTTTGCCTGGGTAGGCTTAGATCCTCTAAGCGGTTTACCAGTACCAGTGTGCGTTCGGTTTCAGCTCTGCGTGGAAGCATCATGCAGCCCATCTATTTCCGCAAATCCCGATGGGCGCGACCGAATACGTATTTGTAATTTGACCAATAAAGAGCTCGTTATGCTAACGATGTTTAGAAACCTGGCTTAGAAACTTGGAACCTGGTGGTTTCCTTCAACTTCTCGGTTTCTTAGATGTTGGTTGGTTGGCTTTGTGTTGTTCGGTGTTTATTGTTTAATTTTTATGCATTGTGTCTATTGTGTGTCTCTATGTCGTAATTAGGGCTGGCTAATCGGAGCTGAAAAGTTAATCGATTATCAGTCCCGTCATTGCGATCGATAATCGATTAGAAATCGCTATGGTTTTTGTCAAAATTTTACCTGTCTGGCTTTCTTCTGAGCATGACTCTTACCATATGTTGCACTTTATCATATGTATATTTGAACAGACATGCCTGAGCAAACAGTGTAGACCCAGATGAGACGCCGCAGAATGCGGCGTCTCGTCAGGGTCTGCACTGTTTGCCACTCATCCAGCTATTTTAGGCATAACTTTGGGTAGAAAATTGTACCTATCAAGTAATCGATTAAAAGCAAATCAGAAATGATAATCATTTTTGTTAAATTTATCGATCGATTATTCGATTATACGATTAATCGTGTCAGCCTTAGTCGTAATGTTTCTCTTTTCTTTCGGAAGGTTTGGATATCTGTGTTCCATCATAGTAATATGTATTGATTCGGTATTTTCTTAAAAAAGTTTTCTTTTTGTTTGTTTTGAGTTTAACGACCCAGTCAACATAATTTGGGGCATATCGAGTCAGTCAGTTTAGGGTAACCACACTTTCAGGGCAGGCTTATAGGCTTATATGTAAGCGGTTAACCAGTTCAGTGCACATTCCTTCGCCAGAAACTGACAACTGCCCTTCTTGGATGACCGTAAAAATTTCACGACCAATCACCACGAAAGAATGGTATCGAACGCACGACCTCCTGATTCCCAGTCAGACGCGCATCCGACTGAGCTACCGTGGGCGGCTCTTAAAATATGACCCCCAACCCCCCACCGGAAGCTTGTTCTAACAACGACGAAGAAATATCATTGTACTGTGCTCAGACTACTAGAAAACGGACGCTGATCTGAGATTTTTCTGGGCAAAGTTCATTTAAGAAATAAAATGTATTTTTCTGCAGTTCATGGAGGTATGAACGCAGTGGGTCGCGTGCAAAGTAAATGAACCCCGAAGGGGTTCATGTAAACTTTGCTAACCACCCACTGTCGTGCATACTTTCATGAAAAGCAGAAAAATTAAGTTTATTTTTTATATTTACAGTATTTGCCCCTCATCACTGGGCGAAAAAAAATGCTTGTAGGGCAAACTTTAAAGCTGAAAAACATATACACGCTGTTTTTCTACAAAGAGCGGAGCAGCGTTGACGTCATCAACGCCTGTAGAGAACAATGGTTTAGAATGACGTCATTTAACGTCAGAGAAAATCATGTGATTCGATGCGTTCATTGACGTATGAACGCAATTGTTTTCTATAGGTTTACATTAGACTTTACACTGGAAATGTAAATATATGTAATTGTATGTATTTGCATATAAGAGTGAGTGAGTTTTAGTTTTACGTCCCACCAACAGCTAAGGTCATACGGAGACGGGACCTCGGTTTATAGACTCATCCGACAGTCTATTTGCATATAAGAAAAAATATCATAATGATAACACATCCGTGTGACAAAGTACATTCTTTAAAATCTCCAAAAGGTTTTTTTTTTTTTTTTTTTTTACGAAAATTTGTGACAGGTTTCTTAGTTATACTTTAAACAATGGTTACATGTATGGGTACTCGTTAGAACCGCCTCATTGAGGCGGGTTCTAACGAGTACCATAACCTAAGTCTTGGAGAAGCAATACGAAAAATAATGTATACCCCTGTAAATATCAGTTTTTTTTTCTCTATCAAGTGTTGATTCATCACGAAAACAAGCCTATATAATTTTGACCCCCTTCAACCCCATTTTTATATAGAAAAACTGGGGTTTACAGGGGTAAACCTTATTTTTCTTATTTCTGCTCTAAAATATAGATTGTGGGTACTCGTTAGAACCGCCTCGATGAGGCGGTTCTAACGAGTACTCACAATCTATATTTTGAGCAGAAATAAGAAAAATATCACAAATTTTCATCTTAAAATTTTCATTTTTTCGGCGGAAAAGTTTACAATGAAATTGTATAGGCGTGTTTTCGTAATGACTATGGGTTTTCATTAAACGGATTTGTTAAGTGGTGTAAAAATATTCATTAGAACTATACAATTCCTATTTAGAGCCTTTGTACAAAATCTAATTTGAATATTTATTCCACTGAACGGTGCAGCCTGATCTGAGCGTGTCTCTTGCCGTCGTGTCTTTTTTGTAGCCGTGATGTTTGTAAGTGTTCTGTTGCGTGAGTCAAGTCCATAAAAGCAGGCCCGACTCATAAGATCTTTCGTGTCCGGTCATAGTTTTGAGGTACGGTTACGATACGACCAGCTTGTCTGTTTCGCACGACATCAGTGAACCTATGAAAAAAGGCTTATCTGAAGTAGATACTGTTTCACAGCCGTGGGAAACTTAAAAGAATATGTCATTACGCAAACACGCATATACAAATACATTGCCACCTTTATCGCCGAAAAAATGAAAATTTTATGATGAAAAATTGTGATATTTTTCTTATTTCTGCTCCAAATATAGATTGTGGGCACTCGTTAGAACCGCCTCATCGAGGCGGTTCTAACGAGTACCCACAATCTATATTTTAGAGCAGAAATAAGAAAAATAAGGTATACCCCCGGAAACCCCAGTTTTACTATATAAAAGTGGGGTTCAAGGGGGTAAAGATTTAATAGGCATGTTTTCGTGATGTAGATTTTACATCATACAACAACACTAAGAGTACTGGTGGATCGATTGGCTCTGAGTGCTGGCTGAGAAAATCGACTTTGACTGTTAACATATCCCATCACGAAAACACGTCTACATGTATATAATTTTGATCACCTTGAACCCCACTTTTATATAGTAAAACTGGGGTTTCCGGGGGTAAACCTTATTTTTCTTATTTCTGCTCTAAAATATAGATTGTGGGTACTCGTTAGAACCGCCTCGATGAGGCGGTTCTAACGAGTGCCCACAATCTATATTTTGAGCAGAAATAAGAAAAATATCACAATTTTTCATCATAAAATTTTCATTTTTTCGGCGATAAAGGTGGCAATGTATTTGTATAGGCGTGTTTGCGTAATGCTTTAATCCTTACCATTACGAAAACACGCCTATACAAAATACAATGTAAATTTTTACATCGAAAAAAAAAAAAAAAAAAAAAAAAAAAAAAAAAACAAGTTTCAGATAAAAAAATGTGATATTTTTTCTTATTTCTGCTCAAAATATAGATTGTGGGTACACATTAGAAATAAGAATAACTAGAGCTGTCAGTGAAACTGACTAGGGCCCCGGCAGCGCTATCAGAGGAGTAGGAAAATGTTGATGTTAAAAAAGACGTTTTTTTTTCCTTTCACCTCTAAGTATGACCTTGACCTTTGAGGTACGGACCTGGGTCTTGCGCGTGACACACTGTCACATTATGGTTAATATTTCTGCTAAGTAATATTTAAATCCATCCAGGTATAAGAAAGTTATAGATTGGACACAATAAAAAAGATGCTTTTTTGACCTTTTATCTCTAAGTATGACCTTGACCTTTGAGGTACGGCTGTGGGTCTTGCGTGTGACACTTCGTCACATTATGGTTAACATTTCTGCCAAGTAATATTTAAATCCATCCAGGTATAATAACAAAGTTATTAATTGGACACAGGAAAGACCCTTTTTTGACCTTTAACCTCTAAGTATGACCTTGACCTTTGAGGTACGGACCTGAGTCTTGCGCGCAACACTCCATCACATTATGGTTAACATTTCTGCCAAGTAATATTTAAATCCATCCAGGAATAAGAAAGTTATGGAGGATAAAAAAATTTGTGGACGGACAGACGGACAGACAGACAGACAGACAGACGGACGGACAGAATGATGCCAAGTAATATTTAAATCCATCCAGGAATAATAAAAAGTTATGGAGGATAAAAAAATTTGTGGACGGACAGACGGACAGACGGACGGACGGACAGACAGACGGACGGACAGAGTGATTACTATAGGGCACCCACACTTTCAGTGCGGGGCCCTAATAAGGTTTAGCTCTGTAAACAACAGTTTTACTACATAAAAATGGGTTTCAAGGGGGTCAAATTATATGGCCTGCTTTCGTGATGATTCTTGTATTGTTAGCTGCTTTCTGTGTCGCCTGACTATTAAACACGTCTCGAGCACTCAAGGTTATTTTGTACTTATTACCTTTGGGTCGATTTGGGTTCATTGATAATTAATCGACCAAACAAAAGCACGTGGTCAATTTGTGTGTTTGATTTGAGGTTTAACGTCCCCGTCAACACTGTAAAGGTCATTTTGGAGACGTTGATTTCAATTTTGTGGGACTTTTACCCGACATTGAGATGAAATGACATCTCAAGCCCTGTCGCCCAAATGAAACTAATAGGGCTTATAAGCATGGACGGTCCGACTCGCACCCCTTTGCCTGGGCAGGCTTAGATCCTCTAAGCGGTTTACGCACGTGGAAATACAAAACCCGTTCAAGACGAACAACGCAAAAAGTGACAATTACAATCAGGTACATGTAATAATGACGCCACCCTTTGGAGTGTCATCAGGACCTTCAGTTTGAAAAAAAAAGTGCATACATTTTTCTAAATAAATTTCTTTAATGAAAATCAATGTGGCATTTATAAATTGAAAATCGACTATTTTTTCATATACATCAGAATTAAACAATTGTCCGTTTAGAACTACCATTCTTGTACAATATTGCACTTATAAGCAATGTGCAGTGGTTTTTCGGCGCCCATACCCATCAAGGCATTGAGAAATAGATTGTGCTCTATGGTGATTCAACGCAGAGCTGAAACGGCCAACTTGAGAACTGGTGCACGGTGAGAAATGTGCGGCCTCTTTTTGGCAGTAACATCACGAAAACACGCCTATGTAATTTTGGCCCCTTGAACCCTACTTTAATCTAGTAAAACTGGGGTTTGCATGGGTAAACCTAATTTTTCTTATTTCTGCTCTAAAATATAGATTGTGGATACTAATTAGAACGGTTCTAACGAGTACCCACAATATATATGTTAAGCAGAAATATGAAAAATATCGCGATTTTTCATCCTAAAATCTTAGCGTTTTCGGCGGCAACATTTACAATGTATTTGCATAGGCATATTTGCGTAGTGCAAGTTCAGGACATTGCAAATATTAGAACAGTACGAACTCTTTTTTAGTAATATCACAGCCACGGCATTGTAAGACGCGCATGATCCGTGTCTGACAGTGCCAATTCCATGAAATTTGTAAGTGTATGAAGCGTATGACCTCTGTCTGGCAATACCATGACCAGGCAAGTGTAGGTGTAAGAAGCTATGGCCTCTGCTTGGCAGTGCCATGTCCAGCAAATAGTGAGTGTAAGAAGCTATTACCTATTTTCAGCAGTCCCACGTCCAGGACATTGTGTGAGAAGCCATGACCCCTTTTCGGCAGTCCCATGTCAAGGACATTGAAATTGATAGACATAAACACATTTCAGATATTAAAAATTCTGATATTTTTCATATTTCTGCACAAAACATACATTAATGGTACACTTTAGAATCTCAACAAACATACCTACATACTAAGTATCTTACCTCTGGGCCTCATGGTTTCAGAGTAGAAGAGCTTTCAATGTACTTTAAGCTAATGCGCGCTATATAAATAAATGCCTACCCCACCGGGTGCGGCCAGTTTGGACGACAGGGGCTTGATTGGAAGTATTTACGTTAGAACCCTCATCACATTGCTACATACTATGTAAGTTATGGGCCTGATGGTTTCAGAGAAGAAGGTGTTTTAAGTTTTGCCCATTATAAGAGTCTGTGAGAGCTACATATAATGAGGCCCGGGTGTGACCAATTTGGACCCCAGGGGCATGGTTGACAGGATTTCTGTAGGAAACCACAAAACAAAGCTACATGTACACTCTTAACTCTGGGCCTCATGGTTTCAGAGAAAAAAATATTTGAAGGTTCTTTAGCTAAAAAGCGCTATACAAATAAATAAACCTCTGAGGTGTAGCCAGTTTGAACCACAGGAGCTTCATTGGTAGAATTTATGTAGGGGACCACTAAACATTGCTATATACTAAATATGTAAGCCATTGGCCTCATGGTTTCAGAATAGAAGAAGTTTTTCTGATTATAAGTATATGGGAGCTATTGAGCCCCAGGGCGTGGCAAAGTTGGACCTCAGGGGCATGTTTGGCAGGATTTATGTAGGTGCCCAATTGAAACTGCTGCATACTAAATATCGTAGTTCTGGGCCTTATGGTTTAAGAGGATAAGATTTTTTTTTATTTTTGTTTCCATTTTAAGTCTAAGGTATTTATATTTTGCCATGGCAACCAGAATTCCAATCCGATCAGCCTTAAAATCTTACACAGCCTTTCACTCTACCTGATGATGTTTCGTATGGAATTTGATCAAGATTATCAATCTGGTATTTGAGATATACTTAATTTAAATTGTGATAGAACGACAACAGACGACGAAGCATTGGCATACTAAAAGCTCACTTGAGCCTTCGGCCTAACAGTCCATTAACATTGAAATGCCTAATAATGCAGTTACATTGTAATGCCTAATAATGCAGTTACATTGTAATACTTAATAATGCAGTTACGAGTAGTAGATACATGAGCCCCGCCAAGCGAATTTGTGTCTTCGAGCATTCCGTCATGACACATTTTAACTGCGCATGCCCAGCCATTCATAAGGGCCAGGGATATGGCTTTCTGTCTGAAGGTTCCTCTTGATTTACTGCTTGTATGAGCGAGCAGCGAAGGTTCTGGCGAGACTGCGCGGATGCGCAGGCTCGCCTGAACCTTCGCTACTCGCATAGGCGATGAGTACCAAAATCGCTTGACGGGGCCCACATTGTAATGCATAATATGCAGTTACTTTTGAATGTCTAATAATGAAGTTACATTGTAATGCTCAATAATGCGGTTACATTGTTACAGTAGGGGATTGATAGAGCCACCACGGGCCTCCGTGACCTAGTGGATTAGAGCGCTGACTCTTAATCATTAGGTCTTTCACAACTGTGGTTCGTGCTTGGCTCGGGTCATAAGTTCTGCAACGGAAGCTCAAGTGGTTTTCCTCCGGTACACCGAATTTCGCCCTCCTCTGATTAACGATCGGCCCGATATGAGTGAAATAATCTTGAAAGGGGCGTTAAACCAAAACATAAAACAAAAAATATGTTACAGCCATCCATCGTTGAGGAATCTGTGACTGGAACAAACAAGTGGGGTTTCAAACTTTTGATTTGATAAATGACAATGCCAGGACAACACTGACAGAAGAAGCGAAATTATCAGAGATGCCTGTATTTAAGTGCTAGAGGGGTGTCTTTAATCTTAGCATATGACTAAGAAGATACATGCATCAAGTTAACCGATCATGTGATGTGCAATGAAGCTGCATCGACCTCTGTCAACGGTCAAGCTTATCATAAGCTGCGAATCACGTGAGATCATTCATTTTAAACACCAGGCATTTCAGAACATGCCTTCTCAGGAATACATAAAATGGTGCACTCCTCGAAACCGTAGACACCCGTGCGACATAGTGCATTTTTCACATCTACAAAATGGCTAGTTTTCTGATGTAAATTCGTAATATTTTTCTTATTTATACTGCATACATAGGTTGTGGGTGCTCGTTAGCGCCTCATTGAGGTGACTCTAACGAGTACCCACAACCTATGTTTTAGAGCAGAAATCAAAAGAATATTGTGTACCCTCAGTAACCCTCTTAAACCCCTGTTTTCTCTATACAAAGTGGGGTTTAGAGGGGTGTTCCTTTCGCTGAGTTGTTCACATGATGATGTTCGAGCCACGCAAATATCGTAGGACTGTGTTATATTTTCATGTACATGTATACTGTTGGCAATAGCTTTAGAAATAGAGGATCTTAAACACGTTAAATAAGTGTTCATGTTTTATTGGATTTATATCCCTTTTCCTCTGCTCATGTATTATTGAAATTTCTAAACTCGTTGAGGAAAAGGAACAAAAAGGCTTATTCCTTTTCCTCAACGAGTTTAACAAATTCGATAATACATGAACACTCATGTAGGATCATCTATACATGCTTGTCTATTATGATGCTAATCATGCTGCACTTAATTTGATTCTTCCTTATTAAGGTTCAATACTTAGGAAACGAATACTGTCGTTATAAAGAGGGTCATCTGTACCATCATCTACAGGATGAACAAGATGATTCATAAAAAGCATTCTCAGTTCTATAAGCTGTCCATGTGTTCAAACTTCTGTTGAAGTGCACGACTTGCTCGTCTGAGAGAGATAATGAACAGTAAGACCTTAAGTCACTTCTATCAAAATTAGAATTACTATCGTCGTGCTTTGAATCGTCAAAAGATACGAATTCTGATTCCAAAAGCTCTTCCATTAACTGTTCGTACACCCCACAGTAGGTCCCGTTCAGGTTGCTTTCACCGTTACAACAAATATCGAATCTTTTAAGTTTATCATTGTTAATTGAACTAGTTTTGTATGCATCACTTTTATTCTGCAAACTACCCGCTAAATGACCTGCACTTTTCCAAGAATTATTGTTTGATTCACTTCTAGGATATGATACGTCACTTCCACCGGAAACCAAAGAGATATCTGACGTAGTATTTCCTGTTCGCCACGTGTCATACTGGATCCATAGTGGGTATTTTTCATTATATGTAAAGGAACCTAGCTGGTTTTCACAAATCTCACAGTTGTTCAAGAGTTCTAAGAAAGTATAATCAATGAATGGAGATGGTTGGGTTTGTTTTGAATTAGTATAATCCGTGTAAGGTGAGACCGGTGTATGTTTTGAGTCGTTTGAATCTTTTAAGATAGATTGAAACTCATGTCTTAAACTAGTTGGTCGCACTTGCCTGTTTGGACTTTCACACTGATTCTGGTTTGCATCTAATTTTATCCGTTTTTGGTTTAATCTTTGCTGTAATCTACTTTCCAATTTATCAGCTGTGTGATCGATTTGTTTAACCAGGGCTCCCATTTCTCCTAATAGGTCTTGTATTCCTATCATAACTATTTCCACACTACATATTATATCTTGTACAGAGCGCCTCAAATTATTTTTTGATGTTTTATTTCGGAAGTTTTCCATACGCTGCGTTGTATGGTCTGGCGTTTCTTTTTCTATTGCATGATTCCAGGCTAGCCATATGCTTTTGTGGGTTCCGACGTCTGTTGTATGTGTATAAAACGGAAGTTACTTGGCTCTCCTGGGAGTTGCGTTTATCGCTGTCTATCTAATGATGTAAAATCAGTGTTTTGTTTTCTGAAAAATATATCAATAAATAAATAAATACATGTAGGTAAATATATAGGCATTCAAAATTTCATCACTTTAACAAGCCTGTTAAATGAGCACCGCTGTAAACCCAGCTCTATATAGAGATTGGGATTTACAGGAGAATATATACGAGGGCAAGTCAATAAGTAACCAGCCTATCCCATTTCCAATTGACCGAGACAACCAAGATTTTCATGCCTTATTTCAATACATGTTTTGGGCATGAGCGCAAAATTGCACCATTTCGTGTCATTCACTCTAATAAAATATTGAACAGCTAGCGATGTAAAAGCAAGCTTTTCGTCAAAAGTTGAGTACCGTGCTGTAAGTCGGTACTTGTATTTGAAAGGAAATACATTGCGACCTGACCAATGTTTATGAGTCTTCTGCGCCATCGTATGCACAAGTTAAATTCTGGGTGGTACAACGTCTTTAGAAGACGAAACCAGGTCTGGACGCCCATCAGATGCCACCGTTGAAGAAATGTGTAACAAAGCACGGGATCTGGTGTACTCTAATAGGCGAATTTAGGTGGAAGAAATAGCGAATGCATTACACATTTCACATGGTAGCGTTTCAACAATTTTACATGATCGCTTGGGTATGTGCAAGCTAACAGTCCGTTGGCTCCCAAAATTCCTTAGCGACGAGCAATGACAACCAGAGTATCAGTATGCAGCGCATTGTTGAAGCGGTTTAGGTCAAAGAAAGATGATTTTCATTCTTTTCATTCACGTCTGGTGACTGTAGATGAGACCTGGGTCCATTATTATGAGCCAGAGAATAAAACTCAAAGTCGCCAGTGGGTATGGTCGTGGTCTCCGAGGCCAAAGAAATTCAAAACTTAACCCTCTGTTGGCAAGGTGATGGCAACTGTGTTTTGAGACGCACGAGACGTTTTTATGTTGGACCTTCTACATGTAGCAAGAAAAGTACAATATCAGGTGCGTACAGTAGAACTTCGATGGCTCGAACACCGATGGCTCGTTCACCATGGATGTGTCGAACCCATTCTTGAGCCCCTAGCGAAATCCTTTACATAAGAAATAGTGGTGGATAATTAAGGAGATTTTAGTCTTTTATCTTGCAAATGTATGCTGTGTGTACTCATTAGAATCGCCTCGATGAGGCGATTCTAATGAGTACACACAGCATGCATTTTCATTATAGAACACCGAAAAGATGTCTAAAAGTATCTCGTTATGCCTCCTGACAGTAACCTCAGTGGCTCGAACTACCCCTGTCTCGAACAGATTTTCGAGGTTCCAAAGGTGTTCGAGCCATTGAAGTTCGACTGTATTATGCAAATTTGCTCGACCAACTGAGAGCTGCGATCCGTGAAAAAACGACGAGGTAAAACTCTCCAAAGGGACTCAACAGGAGAATGCACACCTGCAAAATTGCAATGGACGGTGTTGAACGGAATAGGTTCGAGCTAATGCCGCAACCCGCCTATTCTTCGGACTTGGTTCCTAGTGACTATTTCCTATTCCCAAACTTGAAAAAGGATATCCGTAGACGTTATTTCCGGTCAAACGAAGAAGTCGTAGCGGCAGTTGAGGAGTGGGTCGGAGACAAGGACCCTGGCTTCTTCAGTTCTGGGCTGATTGCACTGGGACAGCGTTGGTCGAAGTGTATCATTCTAGAGGCCAATTACATCGAAAAAGAAGAGATCGATCTCATCTAGAAATACTTTAGTCTGGTTTTTATTGACTCGACATCGTATTATGATCGTATTGCTATTCCAAAATATAGATTATGCGTCCTCATTACAACGGCCTCACTGAGGCGGTCATAACAACAAATAGAAGCCTCCGTGGTGTACTGGTTACGCTACTCGCCTCGTAAACCAGGGATCGCAGGATCGAGCCCGGACTTCTCCAGACTTTCGGATGAGTCTTTAAACCGAGGTCCCGTCTCCGTTCGGCCTTAGCTGTTGGTGGGACGTAAAACTCAAAAACTCACTCAAAACAACAAATAAGGTAGGTATTTTGTGATAAGTGAAGTATAGTTTTCCTTATTACTCCATATAAACCAATGATGTGGGCATTCATTAGAACCCCCTCGTCGTGGCGGTTATAATAAATACCTTCAACATACAATTAGGGGATAACTGTACTGAAAATTGTCATTTGGGGAGGTAAATCGGAGGTTTTACGGTCGGAAATTTCGTTTTACGGCGACGCGTCAGCGGAGCCGTAAAACGTAATTTGCGACCGTAAAACCGACGATTTACCTCCCCAAATGACAATTTTCAATACAGTTATCCCCATTCTAATGTACTTATTCAGTTGTTAAGTTAAAAACTGTACTGTTTTGCACAAGGCGGCAAGCGCGGTGAGCTGCGTAAAACCAAATGACAACCAATGGAAAGCGACGTTACATGATGACGTCGGATTTCCGACAGTATATCGCAGAATATACTGTCGCAAATTTTTGACGTTATCCAATCAGACGTCGCGTTACATACGCAAGTGCATTAGAATGTAGGTTTTATGGAGAATGGGCAAAAACTATCCTACAGTTATTACAGAATACTTACCTTATTTGTTGCTATGGGTGGAGTATACTTATTAGAAAAAGAAAAATACTACAAATTTGCATCAGAAAAATATCCATGTTTGGATATATGAAACAATGCACCATATCACATGGACGTGCTATCCTGGTGAACACGTTTTCATGATATTAACACATTGGATGTGTTATCGTAATGACATTTTTCGGGCCGCTCGTTAATCAGAGGTGGGCAAAACACTTAATATGAATAAATGTCCCTTCCGTAGTTCGGAACCCGGGAAGGAGCATGTTTTTTTTAAGATGTGCGAACAAGATATTGAGTTGTGCGAACAAGATATTATGCTGTGCGATCAAGATAATAGGTTGTGAGCACAAGATATTATGTTGTCTATACAAGATATATGTTGTGCTAACAAGATAAAATCCTGTGCGCACAAGATATAAGTTTTGCGAACAAGATAATAAGTTGTGCGCACAAATATTATGTTGTCCGCACAAGATATATGTTGTGCAAACAAGATACTATCTTGTGAACACCAGACATCTTGTTCGCACAACATACTAAAAAAAAATCATGTCCCTTCCCGGGTTCCTTACCTTCCCCTCGTTCACTACATTTTTCTTCATCTACATGACTGTATCTAATCAGACTTATCAAATCTGGTATATGTTTGACTCAACATAAAATAAAATCTGGCATTGCATTGTTGCACAAGGTAAGCTATGACATGGCATTATGGCACAAGATAAAATATGGCATGGCCTTGTGGCACAAGATAAACTATTGCATGGGTTTGGCATGGTATGATATGATGTGAGCATCGTATTGAAGGAGGTACGCAGGGATGTTCTTTTTAGGTTTTACTATTCTCTGACGCCGGCCTCGGTAGCTCAGTCGAATGCGTAATAGACAGGTGATCAGGAGGATGCGGGTTCGATACCTGCCGGGGTCGGCAACATTCTTTCGTGGAGATTGATCATGAACTCTTTTCTACGGTCATTCTCTCCCTTCTGCTGATTCAAGAAGGGTAGTTGTCAGTATCTGGCGAAAGAATGTGCACTGTACTGTCTAAATGCTTACGTATAAGCCTGCCCAGGAAAGTATGGATAGGTAAACTGCTCAAAAATGACCTTAAATAGTCTTGACTGGGCCCGTTAAACCCCAAAACAAACAAACACAAAAATCTATTCTCTGACTATCTCATTTGGTCAGTTCATATCGACGAGGTAAACAAGACAAGCAGCTTTAGCAAAATGGACAAAATCGTTGAAATATTTGCATAAATAAAAAAGGTTTAACACCTACAGTAATCCATAATGGGATGGTAGCAACACTAGGAAAAGATGCCCCTTCATAAGCTACAGTGAAAAGGTGGGTGGCGGGATTTAAGCGCGGCAGACAGAGCCTTGAGAATGATCCTACGTCCTGGAAGGCCTGTCAATGTTGCAACCCCAGAAATGGTTAATAAAGTTCATGATATTGCTATGACTGACAGACGAGTCACAGAAAGACATATAGCCAGTAGAGTTGGCATTTCACAGGGCAGAGTACATTCCATTCTGACAGAGGATCTTGCAATGAGAAAGCCTTCTGCCCGATGGGTACCAAGACTTCTGACAGTTGATCAGAAGCACACTGCAGGCGCACATTATCGCGTGCTAATCTTAATCTTATTGAGGAAGATCCTACTAACTTTCTTCAGAGATTTGTCACTATGGATGAAACATGAGTTCATCATTTTACCCCAGAGGCCAAAGAACAATCGAAACAATGGAAGCACCCTGGCTCACCCCCGCCAAAGAAGGCAAAGACTGCTCCTTCAGCTGGGAAGCTTATGACATCGGTTTTCTGGGATGCAGATGGTATTCTGCTGATAGATTATCTCCAATCGGGACAAACAGTCAATGGCACATACCAGGCTTCACATCTGACGCAGATACGGGAAAATAACAAACTTAAGCGCCACGTAAAGCTAACTAAAGGTGTGTTGTTGCATTGTTCACAAGTCTGTCATTACTATGGCTGCCATTCACGATTGTGGCTTTAAATTGAGCAATCGCCTTATTCACCCAGACTTTAATCTATTTCCAAAACTGAAAACGGCTATTTCAGGCACCAACAACTTTCAGTCCGATGATGACGTCAAATATACAGTGGATGACTTTCAGAACAGCCAAGAAAAGGAGTTCTATGCGAAAGTGGCACTGAGACCCTTAAACACCGCTGGCAAATGTGTATAGATACTGAAGGGGATTATATTGAAAAATAATACAATATGTCCGACAAAATTTTAGGCTCACAACATATCAATCAGCTCTCGTACTATGGGTAAAACTAACATCTACGTCTGATACCATCTAACGCAATCTATATATATTGGGATAAATGGGAACGAGCCGACAAATCTTCTACAAAAAGACAATCCTTTGGAATCAAGGACTGCAACACAGAACTGAATCAAAGCACTGAGAGTACTGATGGGTCGATTGTCTCTGAGTGTAGACTTGGAAAATGGGCCTGACCGTGGACTTAGACTGTTTCCTTTAACCCTTAATTCCTGTACTGTAAGCAAACAGTGAAGACCCTGATAAGACGCCGCGTTCTGCGGCGTCTGATCAGGATTACACTGTTTGCCAAGCCCAGCCCATGGTTTCAGCCCAGATTCTATAGATGACCCTGTTACGCAACACACTGACCTCACTGCGATAAGGGTATATTAACAAGTTACACGGATTTCCTACAAATCAGTGATAGTCACGTGGACTCCAGCACTAATAGAGGTTTTGTCCTCATAACTTTGGGTCGATGATAAACAAACAACCAAATGCCGCGGAGTGCACACGTTTGTTTCGGCCAATTAGGCCTCATTAGTGACCATCAAATATTTTCAAAATTCCACAGTGAAATCAATGATCCCAAAGGCCTGCAAAATATAAAAAAAAATAGAAGTGGAGGCAATGATCAGGAATCGATACAATCAACCCACAGCTCCCATCAGAGACACCAAAAGGGAAAGAAAAACAAACATGAAACAACAGACCCCAAATGGAAACATCCACAGCGGAAAGCCAAAAGGACAGTTACTTTCCCACAAAATGGCCAATAGGCTATCCAAAATAAAATAATAAAATAATATAAACGACATAAACACCAAAAGACAAACCATAACAAAAATACACTGCGACAGAAGAACCACCTTGGAACGGTCAGCGAAAACGAATTCCACCGGGGGGTGGGGGTAGGGTGGGGGGGGTGGGGGTTAAATCGATTCTACGTGGCAACAATCCTCGCCCTTACTTCCGTCGCGATTTAGACAAATAATTTGTTCAGTCCGCATGAAGGCACTTCCATAAGAATTAGTCAAGAAAAACGTTCCATCAGAATTCCTATCATTGTAATAGTTAATGTATTTGTTCCTTTTGTTAAACCCTCACGAAAATGAAAGGCAAGTAGACTTTATGGCCGCCAAACATTCTATTAACACCAGCAACTAGGAAAGATGCCCGTTCATATGCTACAGCGAAAAGGTGGGTGGCGGCATTTAAGCGCGGCAGACAGAGCCTTGAGGATGACACCCGTCCTGGAAGGCCTGTCAATGCTGCAACCCCAGAATGGTCAATAAAGTCCATGATATTGTTATGACTGACAGACAAGCACAAAAAGGGGCAAACAACCAATGGCACATATATACGTACATGTACTGTGCTTCACTTCTGACGCAGTTACGGTAAAATATTAAACTTAGGCGCCGCAGAATGAAGGCGTGTTGTTCCATCAGTACAATGCTCCTGTTCACAAGTCTGTCATTGCTATGGCTGCCATTCACGGTTGTGGCTTTAAACTGATTTAGCATCCGCCTTCCTTCAGACTTTCATTTATTTCTAAAGCTGAAAACGGTTATTTCAGGCATCCACTTTCGGTCCGATGATGACGCCATATGTGCAGTGGATGACTTTCTGAACAGCCAAGAAAAGGAGTTTTATAAAAGTGGCATCGAGGCCCTTAAACACCGCTGGCAAAAGTGTATAGATACTTAAGGGGATTATGTTAAAAAATAATGCAATATGTCCGACAAAATTCAAATCCTTCAGTATGTGGCTCACATCATACTCGTATCAATTAGCCCTCGTAACAATAACGAAAACATAGCTGTTTTTCCAAGACAATTATGAGTACATGTACAGCATATCAACAAGTTCGTGTAATTGAGGATATTTGATTTTTTTCAGTGTAAGATCGAATTTTATTTCACCGAATGAACACCAAAACCATGGCAGTTTTGGTGTTCATGAGTGAAATAAAATTTGATCCTACACTAATAAAAAAAATCTGTTTCTTATATGCTCCACAAACGGCAATAATTACCTTCACAAATCGCGCCAATCACCCTCAGAGAAAGCTTACTTTGTTCCTGCTGGTTTCGCGTCAATTAAGGGAGCTTACCACTAAATGTTTTCCATAGGCGACAATAGTAACCGTTTACCTGCTCCCACAAAAACTACACATACAAAACTTTTCAAACTTTACTTGTTTATAGAGCAACCCTAGCCCAACAAGTTAATGAGAAAAAATCCACATGTTGATCTGCTACTTTTCAAGTTACAGTCAGCCATGTTTGTTTACCTACTAGAACGGAGTAAATACAAACCAACATTTTTAAAGGAGGGGTGACCACATAAAATCAGCAAAAAATTCTTTGAGCTTGCAGATATATTTATAAAACATGCATCATTTTAGTCCCTTATACCTATCATTTTCTCCCATTGAAATAAAACAAGGGATATATATCCAATGGAAGCAAGTCCGGTATTAAGAACGCAACTAAAAGCTCTGTCCCAAAGTGATAAAACCCGGTACCATCCAGTATTTAGTGCAATGCTACCTTAAGTGGTGTCCAACAAATGTCAATCAGAAAGTGTTTTCCAAAATGAGACCAATCAATTGCTTGATCTAGTTTTAGAATTCTTTGATGAATGACATTTGCTTGTCAAACTTACTTGATGCAAAGAGATTCATTGAAAGTTATATCATAGAAGTTTGAACGCTTTTGTGTCCACAGGTGTATTTACTGGGTATAATATTGGGTGTAAACTAAAAGTTTGCACCTGAGATATAGCCTTGGATGGCATTTCTATGTTACGGAAATAATTGAGAGATTAGTTTCCCAGAAGGTGCGTACAGATCTACGTCGCGCGACAAAATACGTGACGTCAGCATCGAAAGTGACGCCATTTACGTCCTCGTGACGTGTGAACGGACTTAACTTCAATTCTAATACAGTTCATTTATTTCCATTCATCTGACAATGGAAAAACTGACCACAGAATTAGATTTCGAGAAAAAGGTAGTCTCAAACAGTGAAAAATAAAATTGATATCAGTCACTGTTTGAAACAGTGACATATCGTTTTCGATTTCATTGAGAAATCTCTATATTTCATTGAAAAACATGTAAGAAATGAATATCCCAAACCCTTTACCCGACCAGAGAAAATTGGTGTTGATAGGGGTAAACATTACTTTTATTATTTCTGCTCTAAGACATAGGTTGCGGCTACTCGTACTGAGGCGGTTCTAACGAGCACCCGCAACCTATGTTTTGAGCATTTATAAGAAAAATATCACGGATTTTCATCAGTTTGTAACTACATGCATTTTAGAGCTTTGAAAAAATGCACTATGTCGAACGGGTGTGTTATCGTAATGTAGGTGCAACATCAAGGCCGTGTGATGGACACCCATATAAACCACACTATATAGGCAGAAATCGTAATTTATTGGAGTATACATTATTTTGATAAGTTTTGCTCAAAACCATAGCTGGTCGGTACCCATAAGCACCGACTCAATGCGGTTCTAACGAGCACTGACAATCAATATTTGGATTAAAATAAGAAAAAAATATATATGTACATCAAAAATATTCATCTGCAAAATGCGACCTAAAGAGGTAAGAAAGGCCCAATTTTAGCAGATGGATGTAATTTTATTTTTTAATGAAAATTTATAACACACTTTTTAGTGTGCCCTGAATATTACATCACGAAAACACGCCAAGATAATTATGACCTCCTTAAACCCCACTTTAAAACAGTAAAAGTGACGTTTACAGGGGTATACATTATTTTTCTTATCTCTGCTCAAAAATATAGATTGTGGTACTCGTTAGAACCGCCCGGCAGGGCGGTTCTAACGAGTACCCACAATCTATATTTTGTGCAGAAATATAAAAATATTAAATTTTTTATCTGAAAAGTTCTTTTTTTTGGGTGGGAGGGGGGGGGGGGTGCGTAAAATTATAAATGCATTTGAGTAGGCATGTTTGTGTAATGAATAGGAGCGATGAGAGTGATTTTCTGTTGTGGTTTGAGTCATCAGGAGCATATGGTGTCACTGCATATATAGTGTATGTCCTCATAATAGCTGTAGTTTGGGTAGACATTAAGATCAATATATTACGAAAACAGGCCTATACAAATACATTGCCACCTTTATTGCCGAAAAAATGAACATTTTATGATGAAAAATTGTGATATTTTTCTTATTTCTGCTCAAAATATAGATTGTGGGCACTCGTTAGAACCGCCTCGGTGAGGCGGTTCTAACGAGTATCCACAATCTATATTTTAAAAGCAGAAATAAGAAAAATAAGGTATAACCCCGGAAACCCCAGTTTTACTATATAAAAGTGGGGTTCAAGGGGGTCAAAATTATATAGGCGTGTTTTCGTGATGTTGGGGAAAGATTGTTCTCATCACGAAAACACCCCTATATTATTTTGACCCCCTTGAATCCCACTTTTGTATAATATTATTAAAACTGGGGTTTACAGGGGTAAACCTTATTTTTTCTTATTTCCGCTCTGAAATATACATTGAGGGTACCGCAATCTATTTTTTGAGCAGAAATAAGAAAAATACCACAATTTTTCATCTTAAAATTTTCGCTTTTTCGGCGGTGGAGTTTAAAATGTATATGTATAGGCGTGTTTTCGTAATGTGAATTTTGAAAATATCTTATAAGGATCATTAATGAGGCCTACATGTAACTGGCCGAAAAAAAGCTTTCTGGCCCAGTAAAAATTGATTAAAGCCCGTACAAATATTACGCTTTAATAAAGACTTGCCTGCGTGGGTGTACATGGATTTGTGCACATTGTTATTTGATGTAACATATTGAATCTCAGTTCGTGGGAAAACCTTGTAATGGCGCGATTACTAATGGCTTCTGTCTTTTAGAGTGTTTGTAAATAATGAGAGTTCGTTGGTGTCTAGCGCTTTAAAATCAGAGCACTTTGCGAGTTTCTGCGAGCCATGAGAAACAATTATTGGAAGTGCCATTATTTTGAATAATTATCAACAAGTTAATACTATCAGAAGCTTTTATTACGGGGAATGGATACACCTTCAGCTGGGGATGGGTGGAGGGGGATGCAACCCTTTCAAAAGTATATTACATTACGATAACTCAACCGTGCGACATAGTACATTTTTACCATCGTCAAAATGTCTACTTTTCTGATGAAAATCAGTGATATTTTTTTCTTATTTGAGCTGCCAACATAGGTTGTTGGTGCTCGTTATAAGCGCCTCATTGAGGCGGTTCTAACGAGTACCCACAACCTATGTCTTGGAGGAGAGATGAGAAAAAATAATGTATACCCCCGTAAACCCCAGTTTTCTCTATATTAATTGGGGGTTTAGGGGGATGTTCATTTCACGAACACGGCGATGTCTCCCAACCTAACACGTGTCTACACATTAAGGAAATCAAAATAGAATCAAATTGTTTCCTTTTAGACTAGACCCCTCAGGAGCTAATTATTTCCTTTAAGAGTAGACACGCCAGGAGCTAATTCTAATCTTTTTTCAGAAGCGGTGTGTTTATAGGAAAGCAAACAGGAAACACCAAGCATGTTCTAGAAATCATGGCGGAAGTGTGGTTAATGTGTATGTGTTTATATGTCATCACGACACACGACATATCCTGGAAACGGCCTGGCATTATCGTATGTCAGATCTTTTCACCACAGAACCTTATCTTTCGGGCTGTGTCAGGCATTATCAAAAGGAGACAGAATGTTCTATTCTCTGCCTGTGTGTGTGTGTGTGTGTGTGTGTGTGTGTGTGTGTTGTTTTTAGCTCTGGTGGCCATCTTGTTCAAAATGGTCCCAAAGGAAACCGTTTCAGCTATTTTGGTAGAAGCTGGCCTTAAAAAAAGAAAAATGAGAGAGAGAGAGAGAGTTTTACTTAACAACCAACAGCTAAGGTCACACGGAGACGGGACCACGGTTTAAAGTCGGTGTTTCTGATGAGGTCATAGGTAATGGTACAGGGGCTACTCTATGCTCAAACATGCGCATGGACTTCTTTTTTTTTTTTTTTTTTCGTTTCTCTCTATACCTTATTCCCCCTTCTTTTCTTTTCCTCTCATGTATTTTCCATTCTCTTTCTTTTATTTTCGACGTGCCATCATTGTGGCCGAACTTGTTTGGAATAGACAGCACGCCGTATCAAAAGAAGTAGGATAGCAAGACAATTTTAGAAGGTTTTTTTTTTCATCTTTTTGGAAGCTCGTTCATGGTCAAATTGTTAAGTACATAGAGGATCTTACATAAGTGTTCATGTATTGTTGAATTTATTTCACGAGTTGAGGAAAAGGGATAAAATGCGAGTTTAATAAATTCAATAATACATGAGCACGAATGCAAGATTCTATTTATCATATGACATTTAAAACGCATTTTATTCTCGATTGTTTACAAAAATGTCAATATTTCGCCATTAGTAAACGCGACGTCGTTAAGGACGTCGTACGTATAACGTTACGGGACGTAACTAGCTAATTTGCATATTTAATCCACTAGTGGATTATCGAAAATATTACATGGCGTTATTACACTCTCAGACGCGACGTCATATGATAAAATATCTAATACTCTGGTATTTTTGCTGAAAAAAAATGTGAGCCGCTTTTGCATTTGCAAAAGCTGCTCACATTTTTTTCTGCAAAAAATAATTAATATATTTGTCATATTTAATGATCAAAGTTTCAACGATGCGTTAACTAAAGACATCGTTAGTTTTTAACAACTGGCCCCTCATATGTATGCTGTGAATAGTTGTGGTGATATACCCATCTCCAAAGTATGCTTAAGTGCGGGTCGTCCAGAAATATGCTGAGGTAGTCGAAAGGATATGAACACATACACACGGAAAATAATTACTATACCTGAAAACTTTTCTGCCTTTTTTTAACAAACCAGTGTACATGTATTGAACACCCAGGAAAATATATTTGTTTGACGTTTAATGACCCAGCCAACACTATTTGGGTCAGAGAAATCCGATTAGTTAACCTAACAATACGATGTCTTGGCTGGCTTTAAATATGCAAGGATGGCCAGGGTGGTTTCAGTTTGCTGTAAAACGTTTTATTGCGCAATATGGCCGCATTATTTGTGTAAGACGTGTAGTAATTTTCAAAAGCGTGTACATTTCCGATCAGACTTAAATATAAACTTTTCTGCTGATTCTTAACAAACCAATGTACATTTATTGAGCACCCAGGAAAATATATTTATTTGGCGTTTAACGACCCAGCCAACAGTATTTTGGTCAGATTCATCCGATTAGTTTACCTAACAATACGTTGTCTGGGCATGCGGTTACCACTATAGTGCACATGCTTTTGCCAGAAACTGACAACTATCCTTCTTGAAACAGCGGAAGGAAGAAAATGAACACAGAAAAATATTTCATGATAAATGTCAACGAAAGAATGCTGCCGACCCGAACCCGCGATCCCCTGTACATCAGTCAGAAGCGAATGCTTCCGAGGGCAGCGCTCAGGATTGATTGATTGATGGTTTGGGTTTAACGACAACATTGTGGATCACTTTGTGTTGTCTCCCAGAGAAAGGAAGAAAGGAGAGAGAAGAGACTGTAGAGGAGATGAAAGTGAAGCACAGAGAAGAAAGAGGAAAAATAATGGAAATCATTACGAAAACAAGCCTATACCAATACATTGTAACATTTATCGCCGAAAAAATGAAAATTTTAAGATGAAAAATTGTGATATTTTTCTTATTTCTGCTCAAAATATAGAGTGTGGGTACTCGTAAGAACCGCCTCATCGAGGCGGTTCTTACGGGTACCCACACTCTATATTTTAGAGCAGAAATAAGAAAAATAAGGTTTACCCCTGTAAACCCCAGTTTCACTATATAAAAGTGGGGTTCAAGGGGGTCAAAATTATATAGGAGTCTTTTCGTGATGGTAGAAATAGAAAAAATAACACCCCCCTTCCACCCTTACCTGCTGCAATAACAGCTGGCCTTACCCAACTGTAAGCCAATAACAGCTGGTGGCCCCAGAGGTACAAGATACCGGCGCTAAAAAAACACCACCTATTTACAACCAAATTTTAATGGTTCGATCACCTTTGGATCATTGAAAATTTGCCTGAGACAAGGGTTGTTCGAGGCACTACGGAGCAATCATAGATCCAGGTGAGGAGGGATAACAGGGTTATGATTTTCATTTTTTTAAAGAAAACATAAATGTATGTTGTGTGTACTCATTAGAATCGCCTCATCGAGATTTGTCCAGCAAAAATACCAAAAATTTAATATTAACCTTGTTAGAATAGTCAACAATTTGACCACTAACCGTGTGAACATGAATCAGCGACCGGAGGCTGAGGTCCGCGAAGCTCCATTAGATCGTCGATATAGTGATGTGGTTAGTGAGGGTGCTAAGGCATCAGGAACTCCAGTGACGCGACTGCCAACAAGCCAATTGAATGATCAGAGTGTTAGTACTCGGGCAAATAAATGTAATGTTCACAGTAATCAGGGGGCTATTGTAGTGGGCTTTAGAAATAACGCTAATAGTTCTGTATTACCACAAACAGACTTGCTTATTGATATAAATTCTCAGACTGGGTGCCGTGACCGTAATCCATTCTTTAGGAACCCTATTCCTGTCCGGGTAAATGGTTCTTTGTATCATAGCAATAGTAATGCTTCCAGTAAGACAAACCAGCAAGAAGATATTAGTCAAGACTTAACAGACGATGTTGATTTCACCAGCTATGTGCGCAAACGGTCAAAGAGATATTATGTTGGCGGTTTTAAACCCTCTATTACACATGAGAGAATAAAATCGAACATGTATGTTGAAAATATGGGGTTGACAGTAACATGGGTAAATATATGGAATAGTAAGAAGTCTGGTAGGGTAGTCATCAGACTAAATGTTGAAGCCACGGAAGGCCATCAAATTATTACAGACCCTAGCTTCTGGCCCAGAGGGGTTAAATGTCAGCCATGGGTTTCAAAGAATATGTATGATAATTCTCGTAAGAACTATGAACATGGTCATTCAAGACAAGATAAGTAGGACTATGACAGTTATTACGATAATAACCAGTATAACGATAATGATGCATACTAGTAATACTTTGCTGAAATTCATAATACATACACTTATTTTGGGTTCAGTTGCTGAAGTAGTCCCTGACACTTATTCTTCTGCTGCCTATCTTACAAGTCTCAAGTTGATGACCTCGAACGCATCTGGGATTATGACAAGTGGGTCCTACCTTGGCCGTGTTCTCAGACAGCATGATGTTGACATTTGTGGCGTCGGGGAACACTGGCTTTACAAGAGGGATCTTCATTTTCTTGACTCCATCAATTCCTCATACAAATACCTTGCTGTCTCTGACTTTGACTTGGAGAGGCCGAGCAGAAGAAAGATGGGGAAAGGTGGTGTGGCACTGTTTTGGAAACTTAGTATCGATAACCGTGTGTCGGCCTTAAATATTGATGACGATCGACTACTTGGTATTCAGTATCAGTTGTCGAAAACAATTTTTTGTACGTTATTAAGTGTTATTTGCCATCATCAAACCATCCTAATAATGAGCTAGAGGATTACTTGTTGAAATTACAAGATATCTGTAGTATGTATGGAGAAAGCGGTACCATAATAGTTATGGGCGACTTTAATGCTCATTTTAATGGGAAAAGTTTTTTAAAGCCTCGTGACAGGCGTAGTAATCTGTTATCTCGTTTTTAACAAGTAATAATCTTTTATCATTAAATACTCTTCCATTGTGCACTGGCGCCAGGTCTTCTTTTGTTTCTTACTCGGGAGAGCATGTGTCAATGATTGATCACATTCTCTTCCCGATTGAGAAGGTAGACTTGGTCTCCGAATGCGAAATTCTAGATGACGATGCTTTGAATGTATCATCACATAGGCCTGTGTCTTGTTACGTAAACTTTCTGCATGCCGAGCAAACTGCTAAAATTCAAGTTTCCGTGAGAAATTCCGTTCAGTGGCGTAGTGCCAAAGCGCAGCAGATAATAAATTACCGAGAAAACGTAGAGTCGCAGTGTCTGTCCAGTTATCAGCAGGTACGAGGTTTAGGAACATTTGAAGAGATCGACGCTATGCATAGAGATATAACTCACACGATTAATACTGCCTCCAAGAACCACTTGCCATACAGAAAGGGATTTAAACACTTTTTGAAACCTTATTGGGACCAAACATTGAAATATCTACATAGGCTAATGCGGACAAAGCGTAGACTATGAATTGTTGATAACAAACCTCGTGGAAATCAGTTTAAATCATATAGATGTTATAAGCAGGCGAAACGTGTATTTCGACAATATCACCGTAAATGTGCGGAGAATTATTTAAAACATCTTAATGAAGAAATTGACCGTGCGGCGGAATTGAACAGTGAACACTTTTGGAAACTTGTAAATAAAAGGAAAACTTGTAATTCCAATAATGCAGGTTGCGAAATTAAATTTCATAATACATCCCTTAGAGATCCAGAAGAGATCTGCAATCAGTGGGGTGAATATTTCAGTGAGCTTTACGGTAATGTCGACAGCGAAAATTATGATATTGTAGTTTCGTTATTGCAATCTTTGACGAAAGATGGACTTCAGTTCTTAAAATATATATGTGCAAAATATGCTAAACTGTGGCTATTTGATTACAATGCACTTAAATGCGCGGTCATTGTTTTTAATGAGTCAGACGCGGCCTATAAACGCTCACGGCGACGATGGGTTTTAGGAAATAGTGCTATTCAAGAAGCAGATAAATATACTCATCTGGGAATCATCTGTAACCGCAATATGAAAGTGAGGGAGAACATTACCGAGGCTGCTTCGAAAATAAGAAAAATATTTTTCGGAGCTTCAAGCTTTGGTTACAATGAAATGGAGTTACATCCCTTGACACTAAAACGCATTTACGATACGATATTTTTGCCAAGGGCCTTGTATGGCTCCGAGTTATGGAGCAATCTAAGCTCCAATGATATCCTTGTTCTAGAGAGAGCTCATCGCGTGTGTATTAAATCAATACAAAACATACATAGAAATACACGAACATGTGTCGCTCTCAGTCTCCTTGGTAGTAGTAGCTTAATGTTTAATATCCATAAACGTAAATTTACTTTGCTTGGCCAGCTATGTAGGTTTGACACATCTTTTGCTGTCAAACGTCTTTTCTTGTTCACATTAACAACAGAGTCCTTATTTCATGACATAAAATATGGCTTTATACCGGATATACTTAATTTACTCAAAGAGTACAATTTTGAACATTTACTCATTGACTAGATGAGCTCTGGTAGATTTCCTTCCAAATATGGGTGGAAAAAGCTTGCTAATACAAAGATGAAAATGTTGTCTGATAATGAAATTATGTCTCAGATTGTTGATGAAGGTTTAGAGTTTTTCTTAACCTTTCATCCCGATATAAAACCATCCATGTTTTGGGAGCTATCTATAGGAAACATCCATACTTGCTGAATGCATGCAAATCTGTCCTTCGTCTGATCTCCCTTTATTTCAATGTATTTCCTGAAGCGGTTTGTATGGCATGCGGTGAGTTCACAATGAATTATACTTACCATTGTTTACTTTGGTGCCAGGTTAATTCTGTACAAAGACATAAAATGCGGTATGGTTTCTGGCGGAAATTTGGTGTAGACCTGTAGATAAAACTTGCAAGCTTTGAGAACAGTACTTTAAATCTGTACTGTTTGGTAATGTTATTCCAATAGCAGATACTTTAGGAGTTGAACGTGAAGCAGACTTCTATTGCTTTGTTGCGCGCCATCTACATTTCTTAAAAATAGCTTGCAACACTATTTGAATGCTGGGGATAGCAGAGAGTTATCGCTCCTTATAAGCGACTGATTTTATGTATTTCATTAACTCCATTAAACCCTTAGGGAGTCTAGTAAAACGTAGCAGACGACACTTTTTTTCTTTTTGAGGATTGGACATGACATGTCATGTGAATCGTTTGCGGTTCACATGAAATGTCATGCCTGACTGTTGCTGTCGTGTGCTGCGATTGTGGGTTACGTCGATTTTACCCAAGGACAGTGGATATTGTAATAATTGCATATACTTTATGTACATATTGCAGTTTGTTTCTTAGTTCTTTGTGTTCTGCTGTTATTATCGTTTGTATTTATATAATCATGCTCTCATACTTGGAGAAAATCAATCAATCAATCAATCAATCAATCAATCAATCAATCAATCAATCAATCGATCAATCAATCAACCCATCTTCGTAAAATAATTCTTCGATATTGAAAGATTGGGTACAACATAATGTTATACGACAGACTGTATGCATGGTAGTTAACCCAATCACGGTTGAAACCTGTGCTTCCCTCATTAATTGCAAGCAGGAGGCCTCAAATTCTATGACGGTTCCAGCGTAAAGGCTTACTAAAAATTAAAATTTAATTTTATTTAATGTTGGTTGGAACCTAATGCTCTGATTCTGGTCGGACCAAACGGAGTCTAACTGTTAGTTTCCTATTGCTTCCGAGCATTTTATTCCTTTAATGAATTCAAAAATACATGAGCACGAGTGCAAGATTCTATATATCTTATGACATTTAAAATGCATTTTATTCACGACTGTTTTATGAAAATGTCAATATTCCGCCATTAGTAAACGTGACGTCATAACGGACGCCGTACATATAACGTTACGGGGCGTATCTAACTAATTTGCATATTCAATTAACGTTACGGGCGTATCTAAATAATTTGCATATTCAATCCACTAGTGGATTATCGAATCTATTACATGGCGTAATTACATTCTCAGACGCGACGTCATATGATAAAACAAGATCTTGCATGGTATGACTTTTTTTCTCGACAATCCTTGGGGCCCCAGTGGTAAATTATCTTTGATTTCTCTAAAATCTAGTCGAATCTAGAAATATATGTCTCGTTTCACAATAATTGTCCAAAACCTCTCATTGGGAATTCGTCTGAATATAGCATAGAGAAATATTGGTATAGTTCTTCGATTATTTCCAACGAGACATAGCACAGCAGAAGTAGAGTTAGATCAACCGGAGAATCTGCACATTCTTATCAGTATTCGCAGTCCACGTGATTCTCTGCATCACATACATCACAACCTCTTTACAACACTATTAATGGGGTCATAAGAATAAACAACCGTGTTATATCCCTACAAAAATGTATAGTTTATATATAAAAATGACCATTTATGGTCATTTTTCTATATCTATACATTTTCGGGATCCATCTTGAAACCGTGTTATATCCAAAATCATGTTATAACGAACCGTGTTATAATGACTTCGTGGTGTATAAGCTAATCCGAATCTTCGACGGTAGCAAGCTTAAATGACATGTACCTTCTTGCAGAGCTTTGGTTCCATATGAACCGCGGCAAGCATAAATGTGTTGACTGGCAGGTTCACTCAGCGACTGCACACCCACTTCTTGCAAACTACATTCGTTCCTGACTGCATAATGAAGAATTAATCTGCAACCAATTAGGGTACAGTGAGACTCAGAATAGTCTGTGCGGATGTGGTTCACTGAGTGAAGGATTAGGCTTTTCTGAACACCCACTCTTGCAAACTAAAATTTTCTCTGACTACATGATAAAGCTTGGAATCAGTCTAATCAAGTAGCGCAAAGTGATACATGTACTCGGATCAGCCTGTTCGCTAAGCGCAGGATTAGGCCTATCTGCACACCCATCCTTGCAAACTACAATTTTAAGTGTTCATTTCCATGTCTGAATGGTATAACTTGGAATAAGTCTGCAATTGAATAGCGCACAGCGAGACTCAGATCAGCCTGTTCACTAAGCGGAGGATTAGACCTATCTGCACACCAGTTTTTGAAAAAAAAATCACTTTACCCGAAGACATATTTTTGCTCGTCGTGGCATAAAATCAAAATGATTTCTTACTTGTCAGTAAATTGTGATTGTCGGGTTCGATAGAAGGACAGAAAATGTCTGTCTAAGTAGGCGATCAATGAATTCCTTCTGTGTTTATTCACCGCATGTACACGTCCGTGTAATAAACACCCCTGTAAATCCGTCTTTATACAGAAAAAAAACCGTGTTTTAAAGGGGTATACATTAATTTTCTTTATTCTGCTCCAAGACATCGGATGTAGGTACTCGTTAGAACCGCTTCAACGAGGCGGTTCTAACGAGCACCCTAAACCGATGTTTGGAGTATATTTGTATAAAAATACCACAATTTTCATAAAAAATGACCGTTTTGAAGAAATAAAAGAGTGAACTTAGTCACACGGATGTGTTTGTTTTGTTTGATGTGAGGTTTAACGTCCCCGCCAACACTATTTAGGTCATTTTGGAGACGTTGCTTCCAATTTTGTGTGACTTTTACCCGACGTTAGGATGAAATCAATGAAATCAACAGGGTTTATAAACATGGACGGTCCGACTCTCGCACCGCTTTGCCTGTGCAGGCTTAGATCCTCTAAGCAGTTTACCAGTACTCGTGTGCGGTCGGTATCAGCTTTGCGTGGAAGCATCGTACAGCCCAATCTATTTCTGCAAGCCCCGATCGGCCACACGGATGTGTTATCGTAATGTTAAGTAGAATAGGAGGAACTGCGTTTTTGTTTGTTTGATTTGAGGTTTATCGTCCCCGTCAACACTGTAAAGTTCATTTTGGAGACATTGTTTCCAATTTTGATCGACTTTTACCCGACGTTGAGATGAAATGACATCTCAAGCCCTGTCACCTAATGAAACCAATAGGGTTTATAAACATGGACGGTCCGACTCTCGCACCGCTTTGCCTGGGCAGGCTTAGATCCTCTAAGCGGTTTACCAGTACTCGTGTGCGGGTCGGTTTCAGCTCTGCGTGGAAGCATAGCAGTAGAATACATGTAATCTGTAACCAAATGGCACAAGGTGAGACTCAGAATAGCCTGTGCGGATGTGGTTCTTCGAGTGAAAGGCCTTTCTGCACACTCCACTCTTGCAAACTGCAATTTTGCCTGATTACACGATGAGGCTCGCAAAATAGTGAACATTGAGATTCAGATCACACTGACTAAGCGGAGGCACACCCAACCCTTACAAACTACAAGATAAGTGTTCATTTTCATGTCTGCATGGTGCAGCTTGGAATAAGTCTGCAATCAAATAGCGCACAGTGAGACTCAGATAGCCTCTTCACTAAGCGAATGCACAGTCCCCCCCCCCCCCCCCCCCCCCACACACACACACACACTTATTTTACGTAAAAATCACATTACCCGAAGACTTATTTTAGCTCGTCGCGGCACAAAATGATTTTTTACTTGTCTGTAAATTGTGATTGTCGGGTTCACTAGAAGGACCGAAAAATGTCTATCAATGAATTTGTGTGTGTGTGTGTGTGTGTGTGTGTGTGTGTGAATTCGAGTTTAACGTCGCTTTCAACAATTTTTCAGTTATATCACGACGGTGTCTGGTTGCGACAGGGAGCTCGATGCTCACGTTTATAGTGCTGCCTCACTGAAGTATCATGTCACAGACACATTACATGATACCACACCCAGTCACATTATCCTGACACTGGGTCGACCAGTCCTAGCTCTATCCCGTAAATCTGAGTGCCAAGCGAGGAGCAGCTAGTACCATTTTTAACGACTTTGGTATGTCGCGGCCCGGGATCGAACCCGTGACCTCCCGTTCCCCGGAGCGGACACTCTACCAAGTTAGCTATCGGGGCCGGTCGATGAAATTGTCATTTCGTCTCAAAGGCATTTATTCTGAGACAGTAGGACACACCGTGTTTTAATAATTGTTTTATTGCCCCCTGTGATGTACTGTCTACAGCAGATCAAAGGCGGCCTTTAATAGGGTGATTAGTAGCTCTTGTTAAATCCCCTTACTGAGGCACTTAGGGGGAAATCAATACGGTACACTCTAGTCAACAGTTAGCAAACTATTGATTTTCCCCCAAGGAGTCCCCTTACCTGTTGAAGACAGAGGACTTCTCTTTAGTCAGCAATGAGGGCTACATAATATTATGTAATGAAATGATAGTCCTCAATAATCAAGGCTAAATGCCTTCAATGTTGGGTAAAAGTCCCACAAAATTGGAAGCAATGTCTCCAAAATGACCTATACTGTGTTGACGAGGACGTTAAACCTCAAATCAAACAAACAAACAAACAAACAAAGAATGAAATTGTTCAGCATTACCTCATTTTATAACGCCCCTGCAAATCCGTCTTTAAATGCAAAAATGTGGTTTACAGGGCATGCGTTTTTTTATCATTTCTGCTCCATGACATGGGTTGTCGATACTCGGTAAAACCGGGGAATGCATTCATTTTTTATATTCAGACTCCAACACATGGGTTGACGGTACTCGCTAGGACCGCCTCAACGAGGGAGTTCTAACGAGCACCCTCAATCGATGTTTGTAGTATAAAAATAAAATGAAAGAGTGTTAAAAGAGATTGGAGTCACTTTGCAGAGAGGAACCGCTTTCAAAGCCATATAGATCTACATCGTCAAGCCAATAAATTATTCCCTCAAATAAAAAAAGATAGCTTTTATACTACAAAAGTCATGCTTTTCGGGCTTATACGCGCTGACTCGTAACCATATGAGTGAAATATTCTTGAAAAGACCTAAACCCCAAATAAAAATCAATTAGTACAACCCTTGATCAGCTCTAGTGTGTTCATACATTTTGACAAAATAATAATAATAATAATAATAATAATAATAATAATGATAATAATTATAAGTAGTAGGAGAAGAAGAAAAAGAAGACGAAGAAGAAGAAGAAGAAACATTTTCAGTTTATTTTGAATCATGTTTTCGCAGTTTGATCAGAAATATTTTTGATTCTAGAGTTTAACTCTCGTAAAGG